>VXBL01003409.1:1037516-1111746 GCA_013400195.1 Aramus guarauna
GGGGGGGCGGTAGTCAATAGTTTAAAGCCAGGAATCAGTACTACCTTTGCTTGTGGTAAACATGATGGCAAGTTTAGGTACTGGAATGTCCAGGTGCGGGAATTCCAAGGGCATTAAGCCACAGGCTATTCCTTCCTCCTCCTCTTTCTCTCTCTCTTGCTCTTTTTTTTTTCCATCTTAAAAAAACAAAGTAGCATAAGTGGTCTATGCCACAGAAATATGTTTGTCACACTATATCACTTTGAACTGCATAACATCAAAGAAAATCAGTGCTTTGATAACTTCATTTGAAAGGATTGTAGAAATAGCCATCATTATGAACCACAACAGATAGGAATGGAAAGGATGGTGATTTTCAAACAGCAAAGCTTGTAAGGTAAAGGAAAATGTAAGGTAGGTGCCAGTGCCACATCCTCATCTATAATACTCCAACTGTACAACAGTTATGTGTCTTTGCAGAATATGATTTTTTTTGAGAATAAGAAGAGGAACAAGAAATACTCTGTGGAAAAATAAAAAATAATAATAATAAAAAAATGTTTCTGAGGAACAAGGAAACAAATGTGGGCTAAGAAGAGGCTGGGATAGGGGAGAAAGCAATGCAAGCTGCTTGGGTAGGAACTTCTTCCACTTTCTCCTCTTTATAAAGCCACCCTTCAGGAAGGGAAGGGCATCCAAGATTGCTTGCTGAGACCCTCCTCACCCCGGAGACCTTCAGTTCTTATGGGCAGGACATAGTCATCTATAGGGAGGAGGAGGGAAGCCCCCCCCAGCACTTCTGTGCTTTGTCATTCGTCTTCTGAGGAAACTCTCTCCATGGACTAGAATGAGTTTCTGGCTCTAGGAGGTTGCAAGAAATTAGGCCTTAAAATGGTGACTTTTCAACTGCAAATGTTTCAGTTTAGGATGATGGCAATTCAAATTGGAGTTTAATTTATTCTTGTCTTTAGTCTAATGGATAGGAGTTAGGGCCCTAAGGCAAACTAGGAGCCTGCGGAGTGTCAGGGAGTGCACAGTGGCAGTTAGGTGAAATCAGTGTGTCCTGTCCAATCCCCACCCTCATCCCCTAGATGAGAAGTGTTGGCTAGTGGGGAATATTTCTAAAGGTTTCAATGGCATTGAGTTAGGAGACTTCAGTCTCATTCAGACACAGCTTTACCACTTCATCAGCTGGTCCAAACACATTGAGCTAGAAAATACTACATGTCATTTAGCATTGTCTGTTTCATCCAGAGGCAACTATTGAGGAGAAAGATTCAGAGCCTTTCCTTCCTTTAGCAAGGATGGCACAGAAGAACATGCTGTCCTGAAGTACTGCTAACTGAGGACTTGTTCCCATTTAGCTTGGGAAAGGGGAATGTTCTCTTTCGTAGATACCTTCATCTTGTTCCATGAGGAGAGGAGTGGGCATACTTCTCTGTTTCCTTTACAGAGGAGCAAGATTTACCTCTGTTATGTTTTTAAAAACATGGGCTCCATAGCAACAGTGTGAGTACCTTCTGCAAGCATCTTCCAGGGCTACTACTCAGCTGAATGTCATCTCAGATGAACAGGACTGGTATTTCATGTCTTGTCAGCTGTTTGAAACCTTCACCTTTATGAATGCATTTTAAAAATTGAAAGAGTAGCTCTATATGTACTACAGAGCACTGATACTGAGCTTACTGCCAGGCATGCCTGCTGACTTCATCCGGAACAGCACAGTGGAGCAGGACTGCATGGAAACTCTTTTAACTGACTAGTCAGGAAGCTGCTTTTTTAAAAAAAGAACAGGAAAGGAAAGGTGGGAAAATGTGCACTTTGCAGTGAGGGAAATATGAAGTTGTTGGCTCCTAAGTTCTGATACCAAGCCACAGTCATAGGTTTTTGGGGGTTTTTTTTGTAACACACTGCTGAATTATCTGAATTGACTTTACCCTTATAAAAGGCATACCTGCATTCTTTATGCCCTAAAAATACTGCTTTGCAAAAAGTTCTGCTAATATTTACCTTACAAAAATTATTTCTACGATAATAGTTTACAGTCATAATGTTTTGGTTTTCTGCTTGCTTATTGGCTAAGATGAGAACATGTTTTTGCATTATGTATTTTGAGTAATACAACTTGAGATATATGTTTATACTTATGCTCTGATCTTTTGAATGGTAAAGGAGGAGACATTAACCTAAGTATCTCTTTCATCAACTGACCAATTTATATATTTGCTTTTTTCAAGAAACTGCTTAAAAAAATAGGGGAAGGGAGAGAGAGAAGAGACAGGACGTGTCCCACACTGATTCACTTGATAATGTGTATTGCAGAGAATCAATGGCCAAATGGAAGAGGAGAAAGTGAACTAATTGTGTTGGTCAGGTTATTCTAATTGTTTTGATTAGAGCTGGAGGGACACAGTAGCTTCGGCTAATGGGGAGAAGGAGGAGTTTGATTTATGCCTAGACTAGTTGAACTGCAATCTCTCCTCAAATCAGGGTAGCTTCTACTGGGGGAAAAAAGATGCCTTCAATGGGAGAAGTTACTTAATTACACTAACCAAAATCAGTTATACTGACAAAAGCAGTCAGTCAGTTGACTTCTGCCTGAAAAATGCTGTTTAACCAATACTTTTGCCATAAAAGTGATGTACAAGGATTCTGCTAATCAGTATTACTGATCAGCTCCAGCAGAGACCATCTGAGCATACAGCACATGCTAGAGCGGGCCTCTGGTGCTAATTGTGTCTGTAGCTGTAAATGTCATATGGGGACACTAGCATTTGAAGGAAAAGCAGAAATACCGTCATGTGTGCTGTGTCAAAAAGGTGTTAATAACAACCACAGACATCTCATTATATCTTATCCAAACATTTTTAGCCTCACTTCCTGAGTAGGTTGTTTAATGTGACTGTGCTGTCTGTCTTCAACCCTCCACTCTAATGTTATTTGAACCTATTGGCTCGTTTTAGCCACAGTTGAGAGAAAGACAGAGATGTCAAATACATTGAGTTTCTATGTGTTTTGTGAAAACAGCTGGTCAGGTGAAGGAGAGCTCTGTATTAGTTCTTTCCAACTAAAGCAGCAGCTTTTGACTACATTGTTTTACCCCAGGGACTCCACATGAGAGGGCATGGGAAGAGCAAAGGATCCAGTTGTGAAAAAAGGATCAGGCAGACCTCAGACCTTGTGAGATGTGGGATAGTCCCATCGTAAGGAAAAAAAAGAAAACCTTCAGGGAACTGAACTGTGTCACTACTGCTAGTCATGGACTACTCAATCTCAGTGTGACTGTTGCTCATAGTTATTATTCATGGTGTGATTGTGGTTTGCCTTGGCTGTGCTAATTCTGTGGCCGAATCCTACTTGCCAAGTCAGCATCCCTTCTGGCTGTCAGCAGGAGCTGACTTGCACTCCTCCAGGTAGCCAATGCTGGCCCATGCTGTTGTGAGGAAAATGGGAGCTGTCTGGAGTGAGCACACAGTACTTCTGTGGTCTGGTGTTTTCTGTCTAGGCTTCAGGTCATGATTTTCAGATGACCATGGCTTTTAAATGCCCAGTGTCTCAAAGCTGATCTTATGCCTTTGTTTCTTGAGGAGTGATAACTATCCTTTGACTGGCTCTGAACTCTTTGTCATAGATGCCCAAGTTAGTGTATGCTTGCTTGACACTAGTCCAAGAATACTGATATTTGTTTCTCTATTTTTAGGAAAAGAGAAATGACTCATTGGTAAAATAAATAAATTTTAAAAGGGGGGGAATAACTACTTTTCTTACTGTATCCTGTGTGTACCTCTGGCATGGTGTAAAAACCCAGACTTTTCCCCTCTCTCTTCTCCAGGGTGTCAGCGCTCCATAGGCTTGTCCAATGGGAAAGCCAAGGTGTGCGGCTACAGTGGATGGTATTACTGCAGCACCTGCCATGTGGATGACAGCTTCCTCATCCCTGCACGGCTGGTTCATAACTGGGACACTTCCAAACACAAGGTAATCTCCCTGCAGGTTGGCTTACTAGCAAGTGAATTGAATTGCTCTTGAGATAGAAATATAGATATTGCAACAGATTGAAGGTTACAGGCATTGACTGCTAATACTGTTGTCTTCGTCCCTCTTGCCAGAATGAGCCACGCTCTCTCAACAAGACAGACATTTTCATTACAATTTCCTTAGCCAGGCCTAAAGCGTTCTGCCACAGGAGCAGCCATGCGCCTCTTTCTTGATCACATCTCTTCCATCATTGCTTATCTGATTGTTCAAGAGACAGGGAGGGACAGGACACTGAAACCTCTCTTTTAGCCATAATCTTTGTAGTTATTGGGCTCTTGAGGAATACCTGTTTCATGAGCACTAGAGACTATGGATTGCCACTGCTTGGTGATGAATGCTGAAATTGTGGAAATGCTCACAGGAAACTGACATACCCAAACATGGTGTTTGCAAGACCCAGTATGTCCTGTCTCTTGGCACAAACATTTCGAGGACACTAGAAGGACATTTCTATAGCACTTGTTTGCACCAGACAGCTGAAAGTAACATAAAGAGAAAATTCTACAGTTGTTCACTTGCCACACAAGCAGCTTTTCTAAAACTTCAGTAATCTGCTATTTGCTGCTGTCTTGGTGGCTCTTTGCTAGACAGGGCAACTAGTTGCATGCCTCAAAGCATTATGCCAGCAAACATGGTAGCAGTGTTGTTTTGCCAGTTTGGGGAGCATATGCTGAAACTATAACAAACTCATAAGGAATCCAGACCATGCTAGAGCTTCAGACCTAGCAGCCACTGTTAGGAGAGACTGTTTGATGTTTCATGTCTGCGAATATTATTATTATTATGGGCTATTTGAAAAGGAAAAAAATAACCAGTAAATGGTTCCTATTAGAGGAAAAGTAGCTCTCTTGAAGAAAATTTGCCAGATGGGGAGATTATTAAAAGGTAGCCAGAGCCTGCCGTCAGGAAAATGATAGTCTTGCACCATGAAATGCAACATTCTTCAGAGTTACAAAGCTTCTACCTGTGGAGACAAAACCCCCTCCCTTTCCTAGAAGCTAGGAATAAATATTTAAGATGTCTTTCTTTGGATGCTTTTGCCAAGGACTAAAGTCGCTAGTCCACAGTCATATAGGTAGCCCTGATGTGGGGCAAGTGGATGGTAAGGCATAGACCTCATACCAAGCTGTCAGTAATACTGCCAAGAAAATAAACTGTTTTGTTTTCTAAACCTGCAGGGTAAATGCTATGCTCTGTGCTCTGTTTCCTGTGGTCTTAGTATAGGCAGCTGAGGCACTAAAGGAAATGGAACTTTTAAGCTAAAACATTAATTAAAAACTTAATGTACTGTAATCTCACTATAATAGTGAGAAGTTTTCAATTTGCACTTTTTGGGACAGGCAGAATAGCTATAAGGTGGCTTGGGAGCACAAGCAAGTTCTGTGCAGATACTTCCAGCAGTCTCTGTGCCAAAGTGCTCAGAGAGGTGGATTTAAGAAAGGAACACCATCCCTTAGGCAGGAAAACACTACAGCATCCCCAACTATTAGAGCCAAAACTAAGGCAGGGAGGGATAGTGACGAAGATATGTGCCACAGTGGCAGTGTGACAGCTGAGCTGAGATCACTGGTTGGATCTCCTCAACTCCGTCCCATCCATGTATAGCATTAAAATAGTAAGTAGTTCTTGTTACTTTTGTGAATTCTTTGGTGTTCCCCCCTTTCTGTTCGATTCTGCATACATGTGCTTTTATTTCTGTCTGAGCTATACCTCCGTGGGAGGTAACCAGTACTTTTCTGAGCTAGAGCACATACTGCCTGTGCTTTTACATCCACATCTCCTTTCTCCGTTCACAGGTAAGGTCTGATGTTTATTTCTTCTCTATGGTCCAAAAGGCAACTACTGCACTTAATAGTTATAATAAAACTGCATGATTCCTTAGCAGTGTATTGATTGAATGTGCTGATTTGGCAAAGGCAGATGTCTTGTCCCACTTCCTTGAGGTGATCTTGGTAGTAATAATTTTCTTTGGGCTGAGTTTTAAAGGAATATCACTTAATTTGTCAGCATTTCACCTCCCATAATTGGCCAGTGTGCCCACACAAAGCCATACAGCAACATCTCAAAATGAAGCTAAACAATGGAGCTTCTCCTAAATGCACAGCCCTGTCCCTCACAGGTAGTGCAGCAATGCCTGAAAATGGAGGTGCTGTGGTGGGTGACTCGCTCCTGGCTGGACTTGGAGCACACCCTGGAGAGCTCCTGCAGGAAATAACCACATACCACGTTTAATGGTGTCCTGGTTTCAACTGGGATAGAGTTAATTTTCTTCATAGTAGCTAGTATGGGGCTACGTTTTGGATTTGTTCTGAAAACAGTGTTGATAATACAGGGATGTTTTTGTTATTGCTGAGCAGTGCTCACACAGAGCCAAGGCCTTTTCTGCTTCTCACACCAGCCTGCCAGCGGGATGGCTGGGGATGCACAAGGAGTTTGGAGGGGACAGAGCCAGGCCAGCTGACCCCAACTGACCAAAGGGATATTCCATGCCATATGATGTCATGCTCAGCATAAAAGGGGCTTGGGGAAGAGAAAGGGGAGGCAGTGATGTTCGGAGTCATGGCATTTGTTTTCCCCAGTAACTGTTACACGTGATGGAGCCCTGCTTTCCTGGAGATGACTGAACACCAGCCTGCTGATGGGAAGGGGCAAATTAATTCCTTGTCTTACTTTGCTTGTGCATGTGGTTTTTGCTTTACTTATCAAACTGTCTTTATCTCAACCCATGAGTTTTCTCACTTCCACTCTTCCAATTCTTCCACTCATCCTGCTGAGGGGGGGATGAGTGAGTGAGTGGCTGCGTGGTGCTTAGCTGCTGGCTGGGGTAAAACCACAACAGATGGTTAGAACTGAAACAGGACTTTGGTCTTCAAAAGTTACCTTGTTTCACACAGTCTTGAATGTGCCTGTCAGTCCACCAAGTGGAAGGAAAGTAAATGAAGAGTTTGAAAACTTGCACTCCTTCCCACCACCACTTTACCTCTGCAGGGGTTTCTGGGGTCTGCCCTGTCTCTGGCAAAGCAAGCACCAGTAGGTACTCTAGGATGTAATTTTTTATGATGATACAATGTAATTGGGGATGTTTCTGTTTACCTGTTAAGTAAACTGTTGCATCAGTAAAGTTTTGCAAATGGAGAGGTTCCTGTCTGCTTTTGGCGTGATGACTTATGAAAAAACAGAAACAGTAGAAATCTGTAGAGTTGTGTCTTCCCATACCCAGGATCTTGAAAAACAACAATGCACTTAACACCTGAAAACATACGGGTAGGAAAAGAAAAATCCCCTTGACTGCAATAAAAGCTCTTTGAAAGGACTTGTCAGTTCAGCATGTTTCTTCTGTCATAACCAAAGCAGCAGTTCAGTCCCCAGGTGCACTTTTTTCCCTGTCTCCCTACTGTTTTCATATTTGTGTTTTTCACGTGTTTGTGCGAAGGGAAAAGAAGAGAGGCAATCTTGTGAACATCCTTTCTTCCTTTTACTTAGGCCAACTGTTTTCCCTGTTTGCATGCAAAAACCAGTAAGTATTGCAGTTTGGTTCGGGTGGCTTCCAGCCTGCACAAAATGCCAGACAAACACAGCAGGAAATGAACTCCCTGTGCCAGAAGGCTTCAAGAGAGACTGACTTCTGGTAAATTGAATTCTGAACTGTAAGTTTGCAGCCTCTAGAAAAGAAAGGTCTGGAAATGTTAGCATCCATCCTTCTATGACGTTTAAAGCTAAAACCCTGTTACACTTTGCATCTTCTCACTCCATCTGGCTTATTTAATAGGAGTGTCTAGTCTGCCCAATAAAAATGGGGGACTGTGAGTATGCTAGTACATTGTACTAGAACGTCGGCAGGTAGCAAGTTGAATTATGACTGCCTAACCCTTGCCATTATAAGACTGCATTTCAGCTTCTTGTAACTTTGCTATGGTTGGCAATGTGAGTTAATGTTTTAAATGACCTATATGCCTGTGTCAGAGTGAACCGACACCTACCTACCTGTCAGCCAGTGATGCTGGGTAAAGCTACTTTTCCTGCAACCAACGCTCTGCAGGTACGTTGTATTGGCAAGGAGAGAGAAAGGTTTGCTTTGCACCTCTGTCCTCAAAGGTTGCGTTCACACCATGCAGCACCAGAGTCGCACAGTAATGCTTTGTCATCATAGTGCACATGTATTGCAGTCACTCAGGTGACCTCAATTCTGTTATTTTTTTGTTTCTGTACTCCTAATGTTGCAGCCTCAGGAAGGTTGCCCCACACAGATACAAGCGTGCACAGGCGTGGGTGGAGTACTTGGACAGTAATTGCCCTGTGGTTCCCAAGACAGTAGGGCAGTTGAATGAGGAGCCCATCGCTTCAGCAGGGCTTTAAAGCAAGGAAGTAAGACTACAAAGACAACTGGGCACCAGGTCCTCCTGGTGGGAGTTGCTAGTTGCTGTACTCAAGCATTCATGTCCCTCCTAGGGAATCACTGAATATGTGGCTTAATCTGCCCATTGGTGGAAGAGGAATAATATTTACTATAGATACAGTAGTTGTCAGGGGATTGCTGAGATATTACAGCCAAATAGTTCAATGATTGTAAAAGCAGGTTGTTTAACTGCAGCCTCTTTTGTGCGCTGCAGTTAGGATGTATAAAAAAACATCACCATTGCTAGTGTTAGGAAACTTGACGTATTTGGGGTTTGTAGAGTTTTGTTCTACAAAACCCAAGTTGCCTGTACTGCTCCTTTCACAGCATGTTACCTGTGCTTCCATTCAGACAACACAATTCCTTGTATGTGCATTATTTAAAAAAAAAAAAGGAAAGAGAAAGACATGAGTGGGATGTTCAATACAAATATGTGAGATGTTTAATACAGCTTCAGCGTCTGGGAAACCTGTGGAGTTATGATCTGCTGTATTTAAAATTACACATTATATTATCTGTGTAGTTGTTGTTGGGAAGGCTGGCCTTGGTTTTATTTCTTATATTTTTATTATGCGTTGGGGAAAGGTTACATTTGGGGCTGGCTTTCCCTGTAAGTAGCTAGTGACTCCTGTAGCTACTAACTTGTGCTGGCTTTGGAAGTGGTGCTATTTATAAAGATGTATATTGCTTTTACCTATGTCCTACCTTAAAGCACCAGAAAGGAAATAACATCCTAAATCTCAAGAGGCTATGATGTGCCCTTTCTCCTTTTGTTAGCCTAACTCATTCCTCCCTCAACAAAGTGTAAACACCTATTTAAAGGTCCAGGAGGACTAATTGAATTATGGAGTGAGTAGTATTTCTATAGCACGGTTTCAAGTGATTTGCAGCTCATTTCAGATAATCCTATCTTCTCTTTTCCAGCTGTGATAAAATGCAGAAATAAGGAATGAGAGGGATTTTGGCCTTCTCACCTCAGAAACAGGAGTATCTTTTCTAGTGGGAACAAAGTCCCATTAATTTATCAAGATTACAGTAGACCTTTGCAGGTGGAGATAGAACAGAGCACTATCATGAAAAATTTCTTGCAGATGAAACATCACTCTTGGGAATGAGTAATACCAGTAAAATTCAACTTTATTTATCTATATTTAAAAAAACCACAACTTGATAGATGTGCTTCTGATTATTTTCTTTTTACATAATTTTAACCATACTGGCTGAGCATGAAACAAATGGGAGTAGTAATTTACACTAGAGTTCTATAACCTAGGATAAATCAATGACATTGGATTTCCAGCATGTATGTTTCCTTTTGTAATGTTGTGCTTTGGCACTTACCTAATCACTTGCTTCTTGCCAAAAAGAAAACAGCGAACAAACGGAAAAATATTAACAGGGAAGAAACTTGGTCATCAGTTTTTAGACTTGAAAAACATCTAGTAAACTATTGTTACCCTGCAGTGAAAACGTGTGGCTGCAAATATTGCTGTACTTTGGGTAAGTATATTGTCTCATATACTCAACTCTGATGGGCTTGATGAAGTTTGACTTGGCTATAAGCAGAGACAGTTAGATCTCTCTCGTCTCTGTCTTCATCTGTAATTGGTAACAGAGGAAGTTTTCAGATGCAGAAATAGCAGCTGACAAATCACGAAGGGGAAGATCTGCTTAAAAAGAGTTGGGAGGAAAGCCTAGCTAAACTGGTTGCTTTACTTTTCAGGTATCAAAGCAAGCCAAAGAATTCCTGGAATATGTTTATGAGGAGCCATTGATTGATATCCAGCAGGAAAATCCCATGTTGTACAAGCATGTTGAACCTCTGGCAACCGTTGTCCGCCTGAGACAGCAGCTAAAGTCTCTCCGAGCATATTTGTTCAGCTGCAGAGCAGCAGTGGCTGAAGATCTGCGTAGAAGGTAAGAACCACAGACAACATAGAGCGCAAGGATGTAGTTTCCTTGTCATGTTGCTTTTCTCCTTTTTTTTTTTTTTTTCTCTCGCAATCTAATTCTGAAGGTGTTACCCATTTAGAAAGATGTTGTGCTTGTATCTGACTTCCCTGGGCAGCTGGGTTATCTACTGCCAAATAAAATGGTTTTATAGGGTCTGACTATCTGAAGTTGTTCTTGACAAGTGTTAGCCCAGGGGTCCCATATTGTGGTGAGCATCTTTAACTCCTCAGGCTTCCTGGCTGTGCATGAGTATTTTTAGTCAGATATGATACCTCATGCTCCCTGCCATGGCATCACAGTGTGGTAGCCGCTGTTTGGGACCTTTGAAACACGTCACAGTATGGCAAAGCATGAGAGAGGCCAGAGTCAAACACCTGTCCAGCACTTCTGCCCTCTTCTGTGATATGATCTTGCACAACGGCAGAGGCCAGATGTAGTCCCCTGGCACATGACCCAGCATATGATTTATGTGTCACCAGAGCAGTTGTGCTCTTGCTCAGCCACTGTCTTTTCCATCCATGACATCGCTGTGCTGAGTGTTTTGTTTATTGGAAAACATGTGGTCACAGCACAGCAGGTGTTTCATATTGAGTTTTCTGTGGTGGAAACAGTAGTTTTTGTAAAAAGTGAACTTCATTTTAGAAGTACTGTATCTTAGTCCATTCAGCTGCTGCTGCATTTTTCTAACAAGCTAAAAAAAAAAAAAAAATCTTCTTAAAACCATCAAGCCATTTGTGACCTTAAAAAAGCCAAGTTACTTTTGTCATGGATCTCCAAAAGAGATGGCCGATGCCATACTGTGAGGTGAGTGGTTATAGACACATGCAGCTGACCTGATGTTAAATGCATCTGTAAGCATTTGTATAATCCATGTTTGTAAGTAAGACAAGACCACAAATAGGAAAGCCACTGCTTTGAAATTATGAGCTGCCAAAGGGCAAGAAAGCAGATGACATCACTGACTGTATTTTGAGCATGGTGTGTTAGGGATGGGGACCTGAATTCTCCCGGAGGGAGAGGAGGCTGTCTTTATCCCAGGTAAGGAGTGAGGCAGTCTGCTATTTGGTATGTAACCTATGTCATTTGATGTACTACCTGGAACAACTACAAGAAGGATATAGCAAGAGGCTTCTGGAGAGCACTACTGAGTTCTTGTGTCAGACCTGCTGTGTGTTAATATGTGTTCGTGTCTTAATGCTCAATTCCTATTATTTGATAGGGCAGCTTACAGCATTTTAAAAATTAGGATGATTTTTCTTTTATTCTAGAGGATAGTATTGCCTTGCAGACCTGTTTTGCTATTCAGCTATAATAGCTTTCCTATGCCATCCTCTTTGACTGCAATAAAACTAAAAGGAGAACAAGATTTGTGAAGGCTCCCATTCAGACAAAGTGGCAGAAAAGAAATTATGCTTTCTGATTAATGCTGAAGAAAAGAATGCCCTCATTAAAATAGACAGGAGGAGGCATGAGACTGAATGGATTTCGGTAAGAGAGTGAAAGAAGAGAGATCAAAGGAGGCCTAAGCAGAGAAATCAATGGACTAGAGACAAAGGGATGAGGGAAAGCCAGGAGAAGGAGGAGATTCAAAGAGTGAAGGGATCTCAGGAAGTTAAGAGTTAATGAAGAAACCAGGACAAAAGAGGGAGCCCCAAAACCTTCCTCCGAAAAGGAGAGGTGACAAGTGCTGAGGAAATGGAGAGAAGAGACAATGGACAAAAATTAGTACAGAAATGTGTACATGGACTTTTCCTGGGGCAGGGAGGAGAGAGAACAAACTCCCTGTACCAAAATGAAACACCCAGAATGGCAGAAAGGGAAACTGGGAAATACTCCAAATGCTGCCTTCTCTTATCTAAGGGTTCCTTCACACTGAATCCAGTTAAAGCTCTCAGTGTTGGAGAGGAGGACCACAGCCCAACAAGGGTTTGCTTTTGTACTGGGTAAGCATCTCCAGTTTGGTAGGACTTGTTAGAAGTGCTGTAAAAGCCACTGAAGGAATGTACAAAACACACCTTAGAGTCTAGCTCCTTCTTGGTCTGTGAAGTCTCTGTTGAGGTGGGCTTGGTGCTCAGTTGCTCCCTCAGATCTCCCCTAAGAGATTTGCAGAGATGGAAGAAAAGTTCTTTTCCCAGACGGAGTTACTCCTTGCTCAAAACTGGTCCCAATGGCTTTGCTTTCTGCATGTAATATCACAATGTGCAGACATTCACTATCAATGTGATGGCTTTGTAGAGCAAAGCTGAAAAGTAAATGAAGAAAATATGTGATTTAAATTTCCCTTTGGCTCATCACATGGGCAAGTTGCCAGAAAAGGAGGAGTGTAAACAATATGGTGAGACAGCGTTCCTAAATTTAGTACTGTTTCCTAGTTAGAAATGAAAGGGTAGGGGAGAGAATCCAGTTATCTGTCCTACTCTAAAAACATTCTTTTTCTGCTTGGTCTTCACCTTAGTATGTGAATGACTATTAATCACAAGAAAGTGAACACAGCATCTTGAAGACCTGTCAGACCCATATAAACAGACTGAAACAAACTGTTAATATTGCTGTCTAGGGAGAACTAAAAACAGACTGATTAATTGTATTGGCACCTTGCTGCCTTTGGGACACTGATAGAGCCTGCCTTATTAGGGAAAAGCAGATCACTCTTAGGTTTCTTTTATTAATACTATTTGCATTATCATCTTCTTTAAATCTCTACCTTGCTCTTGAACCCAGATCACAAAATGAAGATGGCAATGAAGTTGGAAACTCTTGGTGTCCTCTGGGAAGACAAAACTGTTTACAGTGCTTACGAGTCACTCTTTCTGAAGAATTCCAGATGGCTATAAACCAGGTTAGCTCAGGATCCAGTTGGCTTAAATGTGGAAATGTTATTTATAATGGTGTGCATAGATAGGTACTTTGGGAACTTCGAAACTTGGCATCTAGCAGAGAACTCAGGGCTGAACCACACTGTGAACTTTGAAGAAGCAAGTGACTAAGAAAGAAAAAAGGAAGGAAGGAAAAGAAAAGAAGCAGAAGAAATCCTGAAAGTAGCTAGAAGGCCCACAACAAAAGTAGTCTTCATCAATTATCATGATTTGTTCTTACCTATTGCTCCACTGGATTCTAAGCTGTTTTTATATTTGCAAGGGAAAACAATAAAGGAACTCAGACTTGGCTGGGAGGAGAAATAAGGCCCTCCACCGGTGCCTATCAGCAGCGCTCCTCTGAGATTAGCTAGCTGAGACTCGGAGCCTGTTGCTGAGCTCCCTGTTTTACAAGGGACATTGTTATGCCTAGTTTGCTGTGGCTGTCACTTCAGTATTGCAACAGACATAATTTGCCTTAAATGTCTTTACTCAACAAGTTCATGCTTGTTTTGGTTCCCTTGCTTGTGTGCATGCTGTTCAGGCAGAAATGTACAAGACCAAAACCTAGAGCCAACAGAGAATTAGTACAAGTGGAGCTGTACAGATCCCAGCACCACCTGCAGATCGTGGGATGATGAATGAATGGCCCAGGCAAACAAAATGGAGATAATAAAATTTATAGCTAGGAAAGAGTGAGAATCTCTGAGTCTGTTAAATAATGAGGTTATTCTGTGAAGCTGTGCTGAATGATGCAAGCTTTATTCTGGTTTTGCTTTCTTGCTTTTATCTCTAGACATAAGACACACTAACAATGTGTCTGTATGCCACAGCCTCTTTTCCTCTATTCTTATCATAGTTTGAAGGCTGTTCAGGTCAAGGAACTATCAGAATGACTTTTTGGTGGGAAGTCTTCAGGCACCTCCATGTCAACTGTAGGATAAGCTAACCCGGGTCAACTGTGGAGTGCTCTCTGGGCTCTGCTGCCTCAGATATACACCTAAACTTGCAGTTCAGGTGTTGCTAGCCCACGTGTTTTAGACAGATGGCAGTGACACAAGGTAAATGTTCTGCACCACATTCCCCTATATGTTAGTGCTTGTTGCAGTGCCCTTGCTTTGTAAGTAAATCTTCTGAATGGTAGTGAGAAACTATGTGGAAAAATTTCTCCCTTGTTTCTCATCTCTGTCCGATACTATTTGTCTATCAGCTCTAGAACAGCAATGCATCGGTTTTACCCTAGCAAAACTCCAGTGCTGGTTACATTACTTCGTATCTTACAGGAAGACCAAATTAGAGCTTGCTGTTGCAGCAGGAGGTTAAAGGTATTACCTCCAGTGCCGCAGACGTGTGGTCCTGGCTGAGCCTGCAGGTCTGTCAGCACGATGCAAAACAAGCCCAAATTCAGTTATGCTGAACAATGGAATCCTGTCACTTCCTACAGTGAGGCCTTAGACATATCACTTTTGACACAGGAGTAGATTACTTTCAAAGTATTTGTGTGGCAATTGGGGAACCTGTCTAAACATATCACAGGAATCCTGATTGATCTTATGCAATCACTATACCACCAAATACCTCATGTATGTGAAGCTGGGGCTATGTCATCTTTCAGACCAAAGACAACAGAAGGTCATTAAGTCATGTCCAGACTGTCAAAGGAGACTGTTTTCTCCATTTTCTTTGCAATGGGTAGGCCATTTGAAGAGTGGAAAATCCCAAAGCAGAACAAAGACACAACTTGTGCAAGCAGTAGACTGCAAAAAGAAAGTTTGAGCAGGAAAGGAACAGAAGGATGTGGTTTCATAGCACTCTGGGCTCTGATTTAACAACAGGACAGACAGAAGGAAATTTGTTGCACAGGTGATTGGAAAGACAGTGAGAAACTCATTCAAAGAGGGTATCTGGATATCCTGAGAGAATCTAGTGTTAAGACCAAATAACACCCTAAAGTGAGGAAAGGTGAGAAAATAAGTTCAGAGAAGTATGCACAAGCCATTTTTTGTTTTATATAAAATCTGCATGCACGTAGTCATTTCAGTAGCTGAAATAAAGCATGCCTTTTGATGGAGCTCTTACAAACAGACTACCTCTTTGCTTCGACTCTTATGTCTTTTTGAAGAAGTAACTGTGCATGCGGGGTCCTTGCATCTTAACATCTTAAAAAGCATTTGGCTGAAACTGTAGGGGATGAAGTTAAGGTGGTCTTCAGCTTTTGTTTTAACTAGGGGTAACAAACAGAGCTGGAGCAAGAAGGTGTGTACCTGAGCAGCCAGAGCAGAGACAGAACTGCTGTCTGTTCAAGTCAAGGGAAGGTTAAAGCTCAAGCTGTTGCTTTACCATGGTAAGCATCCAGCTGAGGAGCGTGCCAGGGTATATATGATAAGTTTTCCAGAGGACAGCGGGTCTTTCAGTTCCTGTTGGCATTTTCCAGACTAGGGGCACAACTGCATCTCCTTGCCAGATAGACCAGTAATATTAGAAATCTTTCCAAATGGTAGTTTCCATTCACCTTTTGAGACTAGATTGCTTTAAAAGCCATAGTGATTTAAAAAGAAGTTCCTATTAGATGTGTACACTGTGTTAAATATGACTTGTGCCACTTTTATCCCTGTGTTTTTTATATTGAAACTTCCAGCAGCAAACTGCAAGGGTTCAGAAGTGCCTGACAAAAACAGAGACCATTTCCTTGTTCTTTGGAGGATCTAAGCTATTTTGATTTCAGAATGAATCTACGTGCCTCTAATTCTCTGCATTCTGCTTTTAGTAACAGCAGTACTTGATTCCTGAGTTAGATCTGTAGTAATTCTTGTCTTTCACAATGCTACTGTAACCTTGCTCAAGTAACCACAGAAGAGAGTGTTAGTGTACTGCATTTTAGTTGAAAGTTTATATACTGGTTCAAGTTTGCTGATGGATGATAAGAGTAACTGTTTTAACATAGGGATGCTCATGGGGAATTTCATAACAACACGGAATAATACCTTACCTGGCCATGCTTGCTAATAAATCTAGCACTTAGTGTGAGCTGAAGATACTTAGGAACATAACCAGAAGAGTGTTCATACCTCATGAATGTGAAATGGTTCTCAAACACTTTTTTTAGCCAAACCCATAGAATTAGAAAAAAAAAAAAATCATTAATCTGGTATAATACCACAGGAATTAAAAAAATTAGTAGTGTTTTGGTATAATTAATTTATTACTTCCTTTTGACTTTCAAATCACTAGGTTTCCCAGGGCCCCACTTTACTGAGTAACTCTTTTGGCTGGAAAGGTGGGGTTGTCCTTTCCCAACTTACTTCCAGGAGCTGGGATTTCCAAGGAAATGCAAAAGCCTGAATAAAACTATAATTAGCAACACTGGAAAAAAAAAGTCTACCTTTTTCCCTCACCTCTGATGCTGTTCTCTACCTTAAATTAATAGATTCCACATCAAATGAATTGCAAGATAAAAACCTAGCAAGAGATGTTATTTACCCTGCCACGTATATTTGGGATAACTGGCAATTCACTGGTATCCCTCTGTACTTTTTAAATCAAATAGTAACTCTGAAAAATTTGAGCTCCTGTCAGTGAGATCAGAGTGCATGCAGTTCCTGCCTGCGTGCTGCACACGTAGCCACAGCTGTTGATGGTTTGTGCTGCAGGGACTTCAGAGGTCCTTTTGCCCCTCGTCTAGGGGGCAAAAAAATAATATTGGAATAGCAGTAATCAGCATGTGCTTGCCTGTCACCTGCTTTAGTTTGCAGTGTGGTGCAGTAGCTTAAAAGTGAATTGGTGGTGGTGTAAGTTGCAGCGCTGGAGTATGAACTGTGCTGGCTGAGGAAATGGACTTGGTACCTGTGGTGGTGTGCCAGCTGTGGGTGTAGCAGCTTCCTGCAGAGGGGTGGAGGAGAGGACGTCTGAACGTGGCTGCGCGCTAGATTGGTGCATCTGCGTCTCCCGTGAGTCAGAGCTCAGTCATACAGTTCTCAACGTGGTCAAACAAGACACTCCTGGCTGGCACATGAAATCATGGTGCCAGCTTCCCCTCCCCCCTCCCATCCTAGGTTTCAACAGGCTTTTTGGTACAAAAGAGATTTGGTTGTGCCCACCTGACAGCTAACTTGATTTCTTTTGATTGCGCTGTAAAAAGAAGAGTTCGTTCTGCTTATCACGTTTGTACTTTGGTTATAGTGTCAGGCTTGGACAGATGAATTGGTTGTAGCTTTAGCAGAGCTGTCAGGGTATTTAACCCATTGGAGAAAAATTACCTAAGCTGATGATAAACAGGCTTTAAATGCAGAGCAATTACTTAGTGCTAACAAAGCACCATGACTACACACTTTGTCCAAATGCAAAAAGCAAAGTCTTATCAGTGGTTCTGTTTGCAGGAGGACACTAAAAGATAACCTTTGTTTGTGCAAATACTTACCTGATAAGATAATCTGAAAGGGAACGGATGAAATTTCTGGTTCTATCTTGCCTGAAGGTTATGCTTCAGATTACAAAGTATCAAAGAAAACAAAATAATAATCACAAACTGAGAATGCTCAATTCTCTCTTTTAGTTGAACTGAAAGTCTCCGATGGTAGGTTTCTTTCCTGCTTGCATTGATTGCTTTTATTTCTAGCACATAGCAATAAAACAATTTAGAGACCTTTATCCAATAGGACTTTGGATTTCATTGTTAACAGGAACTGGCAAAGCTAGAGGGCTGGTTAGCATTGAACTTGGTTTGTTCATTGCAGGCTTAACCCTGACTGGTAGCCAGGGTTTACAGCACAGCAATCCTGTGACTCACAACTGTTCTGTTTTGCATTGATGGTGAAACTGGTCCGGGAGTTTCCAAACCGTGAAAACTTAGGAGGTGCTTTTAGTGGGACGTGCAGTCAATACCATTTGCCTCTCAAGGGTCACAGGTCACATTCTGAAGCAGCAGAGGTTTGAGTTTTTATTGTTATGAGTCTTAACATCTTGCATTTGACCTTTGTCTAGCTCACTCCAGTTTTTTTTCTGTGTTAAGATTTGACTGAAAGGACACTTTATTGAATGCTTTTAATTGTCCAACTTTAAAAGAAAAATCTAGTTTGTTATAGTGCATCGATCAAAAGATTTACAAAACTGACATATTTTATTTTTCTTTCAAATAACTTATTAGAGATTTCCCATTTGGTGTTTGTAAAGGATCTTTATATGAAGGGAAAAATAAAATGCAAGCACGTGTTTTGGTCTTTATGGATCAAGTCCTTATATTAATCCAAGCACGCTCAAAGCTCCATCTCATGCAGAAAGTGAACATGTATTTTCTAGCTAAATGTTTATAAGTGTAGTTATCTTAGCTTGCTCTGTGGTCTGTGTCAGGTTTTTAGGCATGATTGTGATTTTAGGTTGATTTGGATGCCATGTAGTAATTTGTCTGGATGCTAATGCAACGGCGTGGTGTTTGTGTGAGCCTTGTCTCACCTGCTGTACTCTACTGACTTTGGCTTCCTTTGGCCAATTTCAGTTGCAGCTGACAGAGGGATGGAGATGGCAAAGACATTACGTTCCTAACTTATATGAGAGAAAGTGTCTGGGTTGAGAAGCAAGAGGCTCTGAATTAGTCCTATGCGCTCCTTACTGAAAAAAGATTTTATATAAGCCTCATTAGGCTCAGAGAACCGGTGCAGACAAGCAAGCTGTTGGAAACCGGATGTCGTTCATTTTATTGCTTACTGGACTACTTGGTCTGTGTGGATTTTGTGCCCCAAATGATTTGCTTGCACTTTATGATGAGCTTCTTTTGAAAAGGTGTTTGAGTCTGATATTCTGGTGCCTCTTACACTCTTGTTCCTCACCCACTAAAGGCTCACAAAACTGGCAATAAGCAGACATGTTTTTGGGAGGTGGCTTCACAAGTTAGGTAGTTGTTGCGTTTTGTTTTTTCTTTCCAAATGGGACTAACAGAGATTTTCTGGAGGAGAACTTAATTGCAGACATGCAGCACAGCAAGATGTGTTTTTGAAACAGCAGCTCAGCTCACCTCAGGTGTGGGGAGGGCACATCATTTATATTTTAAATTATCAGGGACTGATCTGCCTACTTTTAGGCCACTTCAGTGGTTTTACACTCATGGAGCTGTGTGCTTTCCACCTTTGGTGGTGTGGGCAGGTGTTGAGTGAGTGTTTTACATCTCTACATGCACTGGGAACTATACAGAAACTGGTCCGGTTGCTTTGTAAGAAATTTTGTAAATGCTGTTGTACATGTGAGCTCTGGCTGCTCAGCTGTTTTTCTGTGGCCCACCACAATCAAACTTTGATTTTTTCGAGTCAATAGAAGGACTGCAAATCTGAAGCTGGACCAGCCTTACTTATTGAGGATTTTTTTAATGCCTCAGTTTACATGGTAATGGAAATAAGCACTCCCCACACCTGAGTGCTGGGTATGTGCATGTGTATATGTGTCTTGCATAAGACTGGGAGGGCAGTGCCTACTTCTTTTCCTGGAAATAGATTTGGAAGGGAGGAGGAGTGTTGAATGCTGGCTCTGCAGAGCTGCTGCTGCTGCAAACTAACATAACTCAGGGAGGGGGACAGGTACAGGGAGAGGATGACTATCGTCAGGGCCTGTGCTGGCTGAGACACCCCCACCCCCTGACAAAGGGAGTCCATCGGTCATGAGTTTGCTTTTCATCTACACACTTTTTATTAGGAGTTAGAACTTGCAGGAAATAAAATGCAGTCCTTGAAGGCAGGGGAACGTGATGTTAGTCATCGATATTAGTTGTTGACAGTTTCTGCCTTATGGGCTGTTCCGGTTATTTCCTGAAAAAGGAAATCTTTCATTAGCTAATTATTTTCCTTAGGAGTGTTGTAAGGGCATCAGCAAATAATACAGTTCCTGGCAAAGCTACCATGCTGCTTAATGCCTGACTGTGTGATCAGGGGAGAATGATGGAGAAATGTTAATGAAAGAAATTCTATCAGAGCTGAAAATACAAATGGCTTCAAAATGCTGTTCAGAGTTGACTCCTTAGCAATCAATGCTATTAAGTCTTCTATGTGCAAATGAGGAATTCCAATGTCATGTGCTGTCTGATATATGGATTTTGACTGATTTGTAGTGGTCTTTGACATTGTGCCAAAAGTATTACGAAGGTGTGATGCAGCAGAGCCATTGAAACATATTGACCTCTATTAGGAGAGATGGTATAGCCTACAGAACTGAAAGGGGAAAATGCAGTATCCTAGTGAGTCTGCAGCTGAGAATTAGGTGGGTAGAGAGAACATGCTTGGTGAGTCAGAAGGGGCAAGGGCACAGTCCTGCTCCAGAGTGCCGTAAGATTGGCAGTGTCCAGTTGTCAGTGCCTTGCTTCCCCTCCCACCCCAATAAAAGTTAGTTGGTTTTTTTGGGGGTTTGGGGTTTTGTTTTTTTTTTTAAGTGCAAAAGGAGTATGGGGCTTTGGACCACTTACCTTAACAGCAGTAAAAAGACCTAGTTCCTTCAAGAGAGCTCTGAAAGCATCAGTTTAAGTTCATTGTTTAAGACACCTAATGAAATAGAATGAACTGAGGTGCTTCCATTATTTCTTAGATTCAATGTTCTATCAAAGATTGCAAAGATTGGTACTGTTATCCCTGCTGATCTGTTTTCTAGCTAATTGTGTTGTCGCAGCTTCTAAAATCTCTTGAGTTCCTGTGTACTTTCTCATTAGTCTCATATCATAATCGTGTAAGTTCATATCGGCCTTTTGGTATCATTGTTTTTCTGAACATGTCCAGTGGTCTTTCTGTTCACTGCCATTCAGTTCTACTGTTACAAACCAGTCTTTGCCAGAGCTTTATTCATGCATTTAATAATATCTTGATACCTTAGCATGGTGTCATATTTGTTCTGTGTGGATGGAAAATAAAGCTGGTCGTCTGGTTGTTTCTCTGTGTGTGCACACAAAGATAGACATTTTAATTAGATGCACTTTTTCTCTTCCTGACATCTTTATGGCAGATACATAAGTTTTCATTAACTTTCTTGCTAATACCCACTTACCTTTAGAAGGTCCGTTTTCCTCTGTAAGGTTACTTTAACCCAGTATTTCATTTTACTGCAAGTCACTCTAATTAGGACATCTTTGTTCAGGTTTCTGTAATTTAGCTTTACTGAACAGGTCTGTCAGTGGATAATCAGTGGTCTTGCCTGAAACCTTGGTTTATGTAAGGAAAATAGGCCTTTCTCAAATAACTCATTATAGGGTCTATACCAATACATATATTTCTGTATGCAAAAGGGAATTGATATCAATCAACTTTATGTTGGAAGAACAGTATCTGCATGACATTTTTCCCAATATAGTTATTTTGGTTACAGAACCATAAATCATATCTGAAATTAACTGTTTCAGCTTTCTAGCAGACCAGGAAACTTGTACTAAAAACATAAATACTTTTAATGTGTAGTTTGAATTATTTGTTTTTATTACTGGGTTAATTGTTTAAAGAAACACCTTCTGTGCTCAGGATGAGCTTTGAATGGCTGTAGATGTCACAGTACATGCTTACCTGACAGTTGGAGAATGACACTGGCACAGCGTTCATTCTTACTGTGGAATTGTTGTGCCCATGAGGAATGTTGTAAAAGAAGCTGGTGCTTACAGGGTGGCGTAGTTCCAGTTTCTGACAAGCTCTCACTCTAGCATCATTGTTCTGCAGTCTTCCGGTGGGGAGAAGGATACCTTTGAGTTTCTCAGTCAAAAAGACATGACACACTTCCATTTTTCTCTTTTCCAGGATCTTTCCCAGAGAGTATCTTCTCCAGCAAATCCATCTTTATTCGCTTGCAGACCTTCAGCAGGTAAGTTTCTTCAACCAATTCTGTCTGTTACACATCAAGCCTGTTCTCATCTTCAATGCTAATTGTATATTCCCCCTTCTAGGTAATCGTAGCATAAATAGCTTTACTTCCAAGCTATCTCTGTGGTTTATAGTTTAATATAAAAGAAGGTTGACAGGGGCATTGGTTAGGGATGAGAGAGAGAGAGAAAGCCTAGAGCGTCAGTGTTGGAATGGGGTTGGAAAGAGGCTGCGAAAGAAAACTGTAGTCTGCAAAGACAACTTTGCTGGGAGAAATTTTTCATCGGATCAGCGAAGGCTCATCTAAGGCTCAGCCTACAGGTGACAAATAGTATTTATTTCTTTGCTTGAAATAATAGTTATTCAGGAATTTATGAGTTTGTACAGTCCCTGTTGCAACATGCCTATTTACAAGGTCTGCTAGGCATTATCACAAGATGGGAAAAAAATTTTAAAAAACCTCAGCAAGCCTGCTACATGGGGTTAAGCCATGCGGTGTTACTGTGACAGACGTGATCACAGAAGAGGTAATGTGCCAGCAAAACGTGTCTTTGCGTTGATATTGATTGATTTAAGCAAGCACCTTGCAGTACATCTGCTTGAACAGTGGAATTTTACTATGTACTGGATTAAACAAGAAGAATATGGCAAAAAAGATCTGAAAAGAGAGGATAAAGAATCTAAGGTGAATGTACTGCAGTGCTGAGATGCACGATGGAGGAAGCAATGAGGTAAGATGCGCTGGCTGACCTGTGTTCACACTCTAATGCCATTGCCAGAGTTATGTAGAACATGTTATTTTAAGCTTCTTCCACTGATGTTTCCATTGTCTAGTTGTGCCCCTTCTGGAGGATAATGGGTAGCATAGTCAGTTCTGGATGTTCGGTTGACACATTAGAGTTAGTTAAGATGTCCCTCAGGGCTGGAGACTACAGAACTACAGGAAACGTGGCTTTTGTTGGCTGGTGAAGTCACGGTAGAAATGATTCCATATATTAAATAAAAAGGCTGGTCATCTGTGGTCTAAAACTGTTTCCGCATCTTTTCAGCATGTTCTGCTATCTCATCTTTAATAATCAAGCCATGAAAAAGCAAGCTACTTAACTCCAGAGATGCAGTCTCCCTGGTGGGCCTGTCTATTAGCCCCCAGTGCTTTGTAAGCTGCTTAATCAGTTCCTAACATTGGTAGTAGATGTTTTAGAAGCAATCAGCAGCTTATCAAGCACCCTGTGGGAGGGAGGGAGGGTAGAAGTCACAATTCATCCGTTGATTTAGCAGTTCCCTTCAGCATGTTTCTTTGTGTTTGTGTTTGCAAGACACCTTCTTTTCCCTTGAGGGCCCCAGCCCCAAACTTATCATATTTAGAGGCAATATAATTCGATTACCATTTCTGCTGGGGTGGGTTAAATTGCATTTACCTTTTAATCTAGCTGTATCCTTGCTGTCAGCCTGGAGAGGGTTTTCCACATTTCAGAGGCTCCAAATTTGAAATCAGATTGCTTGTTTTTGTCAAAGTGGAACCAGAGTGGAAAGGGGAGGAGGGCCCCATTGAGAAAATGAATCCAGAGGCCAGAGAAACACTAATACCCTTACAGCCCCTGCCTCCTCCCTGGTTTGCCCCTTACTACTGTTTTCTCCCGATGGCTCATCATTTTCTACTGACCTGCAGTTTGGATGTTTTTTAATCCTAAAAGTTTCCTCTCCTTTTGATTCCTCTCCTGCCTGTTTCCTCACATCCATAGGCTGCTTTTGCACTGTATCCTGCTGTCATGTAGATTGCGTGTGTTTAGGGAATTAACTAAAAGGTTTATTAAAGATTAATGGAAAGATAAGGCATGGTGAGTGAATTAGAAAAGCAGAGAGGGGTAATCTGCAAATATAAGCAACCTTTACCCTGGTTAGTCCCAGCTCAATTCTGATTTGTTTCCTAGCCAAGTTCTCTTTAAAGATCCTAGAAAACACGGGTTGTTTCCTACCAAGCAGCTGAGTTTCAAAAATGTGGTATGAGTGTCTGTTCTTAGGTGCAAAAAAAGTTGAAATGTGTGTTTGCCAGTAGATGAAGCAGCATATTAAACTATTCTAAAATGAAATACAATTTAAATCTCTTTTCAAGCTTAACAGAGCTCCATGCCTAGACCTTATGGATGTGGCAGGGTACATACTTGAGCTATCTAACGGTCTGGGGATGCTTGTCACTTGGATCCATTTGGACAGGGCTCTACTGGGGAAGACTTTAACTGTGAGGTTAAAAGCAGAGTGGAAAAAATTGAAATAAAATGTCCTTAATTTTGGAAACTCACCAAATTTTGGTGAGGTAGTGGTTTTGCTAGCACTTTACTCATTAACAAATGCTTATAATGCAGATATGAGCAGGCCTGACCTTTAACCAAAGAGGCAGCAAGTGATGGTCTTTCTGTATGTGCATGTTTATTTTAAATAAATACATACATGTGAACCCCAGCAAGGTTTCACTGCAGACCAGGGCCCCAGGGACAACATTAAAGTTTGCAGCAAGTCTATCTATGGGCATTCCCATGGGGTACCTGTTCTTAGAATACTCTTGGCATCGTTATGGGAGGTGATAGCAGGCAACATAACTAATCAGGTGTATTCAGATTTAAGAAGCAGAAATACAAAGTGTGACAGCTTGCCTATGCTACCCCCTTGGCTACACTTACTTTCCTTTCCAGCCCTCCCTGGCGTCATCTGCCCAGAGTAATCTGCCCTGCGTCACCCATAACACCACTGCATCTCTGTTAGCCAGTTTATCCAGGGCTATTCCAATCAATTAAGGCTGTAAAGAGGAACACTTCCAGTTGTTAGGAAACAAGTATTCACTCCTGAAATTGCTGGTTTTAGCAGACATAGTGCATGGAAAGATAGATTACTCTTAGTTATGTGCAGTGTAGTCCCTGATGGTGCAGTCACAATCCATGGTAGCTTCACCCTAAATCTACTGGAGATGTGAACTCTCTTCTCTGCTGACATTACTAATGGATTTATCACTGGTTTTATGGACATGCGGACAAAGTTCATGCAAGCTGGAGTTAAAAACTATCCGTTCATTTTGTGACTATGGGGCTGCTTTTGGTGAGACTAACAGTTTTTACACTGTTAACATTGATTTGGACAGAAGCTGACTCAGACAAGAGTCTTGCATTTCTTAGGAAAAGTAATTCTTGCTGCATACACTAGATTCCATATTAACAGGAACTTTTAAAGTAAAAGACTTGAAGCAGCTATTGTGACGAGTTCAAAATTCAGGTGCTTAACCCACACAGAATTAACTGATGTCTTGCCTTTTTTATGTTAAATAGCAAGATATGCAAGTGTACAAAGATTATTGCAGTGACAGTGTTTACTGTAGAAACACTCTTAATCATGGCAATTATTTCTTCCTGGTTGTACTAGCCCCAAAAGATATGGTAAAGTAAAAAGGATCCATGTAACGGCAAAAATGCCTGGATGTCAAGAATGGAAATTGTGAGTGAGATAGAAGATATAAAAAGATGATGATTTGAACACTTGTTTACACGAGAACACTCAGGAAAAAAATTTAAAGTGTCAGAATATGGGAATTTAAAATGATGAGTTGAATTACATTGAATTACTGTGTAAATACTGTTATTCAAAATATAAGTGGCTTTCATTTGGTTTATCTCCATTTACTTTGGAAGCAAAGTGAGCTAAATTGTATTAAGGCCATTTTCATTCTGAATGTGTATGTCCATACAGGGATTTAATGTAGTATAATTTATCCATTTTAACATTGTAGATAAACTAATCTATTAAAATTTAATTAAAACACCCATTTACTTCAGATTAACTTTCCTGACTACCTACCTGTAGATGAACATATAATGTGAGGAACAGTGGAGAGAAAGGATGAACAGGAGAGCCCTGTTCTCACAGTAATATAGCACAGGTCATAACAGTGAATACAAGATAGGCATAAAAATCCTTAATGGAAATGCTTCTTTGCAGAACACACAGCAAGCATGAGGAACTTAATGCCACAGTAATATTACTGAGGCCAGAAGTTTATCATCTTTGAGAGGATTAAGTATCCATAATGAGAATGTCCACAGTTATACTACGTATGATAAAGAGATTATAAAGTTTCAGAATAGACAGATTATTTACTGAGGGGATTAGGAAAATGTCTTCCCTGTTGACAGATGCATCAGTGATTTCATCTTCCTCTGACGTATATATTACTGATTACAGTGTCTGATAGGGTTTTGGACTAGATAAATAGTTGGTCTAACAGAAGCGTTCCCAATATGAAAATCTTAATGTTTCTGTTAAAGATTTTGTGCATGTACCGTTCTCTAAAAAAAATGTGAGGAATAAAAATGAACTTCCATGAAACATAAATTCTACCTTATTTGAGTCTAGTGTGTTGTTAGATCAGAATTGGTAAGCCTTATAAGAACAAAGAAATTGTTAGGTCTCATTCTCTTTTACAGGCTTTTAACCCATGCTGTATTTTCATCACACCTCCTTTTCCAAGGGCAAATTTGGGTCCTCCCTGTATTTTCCAGGACTGAGATGGAGATGGAGACGGAGATTGGAGATGCTCTTTCTAGCATTTTTGCATGTGCAAAACTTTGGGTTGATTTAGACAAGTTGTTTCATGAGTCCCAACAATAGCAAAGACTGCAAGATGTAGACTTTTTTTTTTTCTCTTTATTTGCCGTTATTTTTAAGAAGTAAAACTTCTTTTCTGCTCACTCAGTCCTCATACAATTACTGAGAAACACTCAGCTTAGATTTATAACATACAGCCTGATGACTTCCAGGCCCCATAGTGGTGGTGTCCTTGCCCAGCAGTTTCTTTTTATCCATGCATAAAAAGGATGGGATGTGGCATCTGACCCATGTGCCTGTGCTGGTGAAAGCCAGTAGCACGCATGTGTCTATATTGATTGACAAAACTGGGATTTGGCTAACATACTTTGGGCTTGCTCTAGTTTTAGAAGTTTTACTAGGATAGGTGTATGACAAACACCTCCTACTCTTAACGGATATACTGTACCCGTAAAAGCATTAGTGCAAACTTAGTTATAATGAGAAAGTCTTTTGCTCTCATTTGTTTCATTGAATGATTCAATATAAGCTGTATCAGCTTAAACTTTTATTCACCAGAGAGCTTTCCCCATGTAGCTGTACCAGCAGATCCTTTTAAGTTTAGGCAAGCTCTCTTTTTGCTTGAGGGGCAGGAGGTGGCAAATGAGAAGGAGAATTAGGTTTTTGGCAGGCCTGGCTATGCTGAGGTGGCTGAAGGTTTGTCTGTCGCAGTTCTCTGCAGGAGTTTGCTGTACTCAACAAGGGCAGCAAAATGCCGGGCACATCTGTGCCATAGCTGCCACAGTTCAGAGTTCAGCACCGTAGTGAAAATACAGATTTACATCCCCAGCATCCCAAGCAAGGGTTGACACAGCATGCGTGACAGAGATGCGAGTCCTGCAGCGCATTACGACTAGCGTTCAGCTAACCACAGGTTGGAAGATGTTGCTCAGAGTAGAGCTAGTTTAAAACAATGGTGGGTTTTAACTGATGTATCAAGTACAGCCCTTGCTCTTAAATATTTGGTAGGAGGTAGACAGAAACAGATGGTTGTGTGAGGAGGCGAGAGGAGTACATGTTGTTAATTTCTACAGTGGTCCAGTTCTCCTCCTAAGGCGCATGAGATGTGGACTCTTCTCAGCTCTGCTGCAGGCTTTCTCTGAGACACCAGACAAATAATTTCTAATGGGATTAAGGTTAAACATACGCTTTACTATGTGTATGTTTAAAGTAGACATCCTAAGCACAATTAAGTTCAAAAGAGGAAAACTAGGACTTTGGAGGGGTAGTCTGTCTGACCTGTTTTAAATATGTTGTGCAATTTAAATACATTAAGATTTTGAGGCACTTAGATACTTCTGTACTTGAACTATGTAAACATGCACCTTGGACCATAATGACATAATGCTAATAGCCATCTTTATGTCCTTCCTGTACAACCTGTGCCTGTATGACTGTGGTAACTGTATTAGCAGAAGAATATGAAAATAGTCCTAGGATAGGAAAACCACACCATGTACATTGCCATAAATATTAAAAGGTCTGATAGCAAAACAGCAATTAAATAGCTTCTATACTTTCCTGTGGCTATGGCTCATTTATCACTCATTTCTGTCACTCCCTGGAGTTTGCTAGCACTGAGCTGCCTTTCAGCAGAACAGGAAGCTTCAGGTTAGCTGATATTCCAGGTGTGTGTGTAATTCCCTGAAGTGCTGACAGCTCTGCTTACAATTAGTGGTAATGACAATGATCTTCCTGGTGTTTCCTTTTCTGCAGCACTTCTGTGGAAGGGAGTTGCTGTCATTCAGAATGACTCCTGGTCAGGCAGAGAGCATGGCAGAGATGGCCCGGCTCGTGGGGGAGGAGCTGGCTAGGAGCATTTTGGCAAGTGACAGCCAGGAAGACAAGTTTATCTGAGTTAGGTGTGTTAAAGTCTTGGAGGCAAAGTGTGGAGATATAGCAAGATTGTTAATAGATATTTTTAATAGCAGAACTGATCTTTGTGCTGCTTGAAACCAGAGTTTTCAACAGGGCTTATTAAATACATGTGGTGCTTTTCCATGTGAATATGTAATCTAGGCCACTTGGGGTAAGTGTGGCTTTTTAGAATGAAACTCTGTTTAAAACAACCCAGCAGTGGTGCCAGTGGCTCGCAGGACCTTCTGAGTTGAGATCTCCAGAGATATTTTATTTTTTTCAGCCCCTAGAAGAGACAGTAGCAATATAAGCTACCCCTTTTCTAGTGCTTTGTGCTAACCAGTTTTCTTCTGTTCTTTTTTTGCTGTGCAGAATGAAAGGCTCAGTGCTGGAGATCGGGTTAGCAGTGTGAAAAACTGGTCTCTAACCTCATTGCTGTACTTCACATAAAATGTCTATTCAGGAGAGGCAGCTGGACATATCTCAAGGAATAACATCCCAAGAAACCAAATTTCCTGAGGAGACAAAATACTGTCTCAGGGCTACCTGCTTGCATGAGAGAAGAAACATTTTTTTAGATTTTTTTTTTTAATATACTTTGTATTCACAGAGGTTTTTTCAGAGTAACCCTAGTCATTTTCTTGGTATGTTACTTTCTTGTTCTAAAATCCTTCAGAGGACTCCTCCTTAAAATGCCCTGATCCAGTCTTGTGCAAGGCAGGAAAGTGTCTAATTTTGTGATATCACTCATGAAATAACATCTTACTCAGAGGGCATGTAGAGTCAGTTAATATCTCTGCATGCAATTGCCTGCTTAATCTTAAAAACAAAAAAAAAAGCGCACATATATAGTCTCTGCCTGAATGCATATTTGCTTGTTGTGTATTTAGTCACATAGGTTTTTAAGCTAAGGAAAGTGCTTTCTGTTCCCTACCAGCCAAATTCCTGATACTCTTTCAACCTTGTTTGAGTAAAACGGCCTTTAACCTTTACTTGAATACCTGTTTCTAAAAACAACCTATAATTCCTCCCTGCAACAAGATTAGGAGAGCTTGGGGTGTGACAAAATTGATGTGTAGCTGCCTGGAAACTTTGGGGAAAGGAGAAAGGAGGAAAGATGATTGAAACACAGTGTGAAGGATGAAGCTGTGGGGCTGGAGTCTCATTGTAGGGTTGACTGGGGAGCTGGCACAACTGATTTCCAGGCTCGTTGTTTATACTGAGACGGTTCCATCTCTTTCTCACTTGTGTCAGCTCGCACCCAGAGACCTGCTGAAATTTTAGGCTTTTTTTCCATGAGAGGACTTGGAGAGACCTTGTCATCCTCTCTGCCTCCTGCTGTAAATTCACTTGGACTGTCACCAGTGTGTTTCTCTCCCCCAGCTAACGTAGAACTGTGTTTTCGCCTTGCCCCCTGCCTATATGTGCTTGTCACAGATTAGCAGCATTTGCTCTTGACCTTGTTTTGTTTTTCCTCCTCTTCCCAGTGCCTATTATAGTTAGTGGCTAATTTGTGGAGTATCACTTTAATACCAAATTAAAGTGCAACATGTTGAGTGGTCTGGTTTGGAAGGACTACGAACAGCAAATGGCTCTGCCGTCAGTGCAGATTGCCTGGTGCAAAGAAGTCAAAGGGAGCTTGTAATTTCTCTTTATTCAAATTCTCACTAATTTCTGCTTTAGTTTTTTTGGTGGTTGGTTTTGGGGATTTTCTTTTTTTTGTTCTTCAGTGTTTATCACCAGGTTTCCTTTTGGGATGTTCTCTGCGCTGTGTGGGTGATGACTTAGCACCACACAATGCGTGGCTGTGTGATGTTGCTTTGTCTGTGTCAAGGCCAGTGATGGCAAAATGGTGTCACGTGTGTCAGAGTCAGCACCTTGCGCTGGTGTCAGCAGTGGATGAACATGGTCCTTGGCCTCAACCTGCTCCCATCCACCCTGCTGCCACCTGTACCACCGGCTGGACAGGCCTTTGGGACAGTCAGGGACCTGCAAAGGCTGTAAAGGGAAGAGGAGAGAGATGATGGTGGTTCCTTACTGTCGGGAGCTGGGATTGTGGCCCATAGCACGGCTGTAGCAACAAAATATGGGGCTCTCCTGAAGTTACTGCTGTGTTATTTTTTTAATTGTTTTACAGCAATGCATAGTGACTGATTCTAGTGTGTGTGTACGCAGATATTAAGAAATCTTTCTTTCCTTAAGTCACTTGCAAGTTAAATAAACAAGGCAGGCAATCTGAAAGAGATGACTGGGAGTCAAAATGGAGCAAGGAAAGCTGACCAGACCAGTATATTGCACAAAAGATGGGGCAGAGCTGAGATCTGATATCTGCCTCCCTGGGGCTTTTACCTCATGATCATCCTTCCTCCTTCCGTTTCCTTTTCCTCTGAACTGAAGATTAATTGTGCATTGAAATCATAACAAGAATTTGCGGTGTTAAGAATCTGGCAAACGGAAGGGAAAAAATCCTCAAGGAAATTAGCAGTCCGCAAGCATTGTCTGTTTCCTAGATATAAATGACTAGGAACTTCCCAGCCAGGGAATATGTTTTCCCTTCCTTTTCTCTGCAACTTGCGTTATTCTTAGCTAAGTGTATTGTAGCATGCTTGTCTCCAAGTCCATGTTTTTGTCGCAGAAATCCTGACCCTGCTGAAATCTGTCACAGGGCAGAAATTCCATTTTACCCTTTGTGCTTTAATGCCCAGTCTCCATGCTTAACGAATGCTGAACATACCTGCTTGTTCTGCAGTTGGCCAGTAGATGAGGCAACCATTGTAGCTTTCCTGCACCCCGCACTTCCCAGCTTGCAACAGAGATCACCTATGACAGAGAAGAGAATGTATCAGAAAATGGTTTCTGAAATGGATTGCACAATATAACAACAGAAGGTAGAGTGTGAAACAAAGACAGTTGACTGCAGCAAAAGAAATCGGAGGAGGAAAGAGTACGGGCCGTTTAGTCCTCCTCTACAAAGCTCCAACTGGTGGAATTTGGAGGGTAGTGAGCACAGTGGTGAATCTAAGGCCATCTGTTCAGAAGGAGATTTTATTTTCGCATTCATTCAGTCCAAGAAGCCAATTCTCTGTGGTAGTCTGAAGTCTAGGCAAAGCTGGGGCTTACCTCTGAGCTTGTTAGCTAAATGTTTGACTCAGACTAGCTGTTTCTGGTGAGGCTGAAAGAAAATAATCAGGAAGAGGCACGAACCTTGACTTTAGAGGATGGTGGAAAGCTGTGCACAATTGTTGATGGCTCCTTCAGATAGCTTCCTTCTGCCAGGCATGCTTGTGACACTAATCCCAATAATTAAAGGACTTTCTAGCCTTTCAATGTATGTAATTGGGGATGGTGAATGAGCTTCATGTCTACCACCCCTTCTATTTTCTCAGTGCCTCTTGGCCTTTTCATGTCTTTTCTGCATTGCGTCAGTGCCTCCTGGCAAATTCTGTCTGTCTCTCAGATAGAGCCAAGTGTGTGCCTGGCCTTGAGAAATAATCATAAATTTTATTCTGTCAGGAGGAGAGGCCAGGACACTCCAGTTGAGATTTGAACCTGTAGTTCAAGGTGTTTTAGGGATTTCATATCACTTAACCCATCCCCTCCAGGCATCACTTGTGTCTGACATGTAAATCAGAATGGAGGAAGAAGTGGAACAGATTGCTCAGTGCTCCTGAAGGTTACGAGGCAAACCTGTGCCTTTAAAGAGAGTGCCTTCTAATAAATGTTATCTGCAGAGAAATACACCAGTCCCTACATAAGTAGTTAATGTTACTGCTTCAGTGTTGGCTTATAAAACAACTTTATCACCTCTATGACGATAATGATTAACAAGCTGATTTACAAGGGTGGGGTCACAAAGCCATTTGGCAAATTTAGCTTGTCTCACAGTGGCAGTGATACAGTACCTGAGTTTTACAGTATTTTCACCACTTTACCTGGAATACTACACCCTGGTGGCTGGGCTCTTAAGCAGAGCAGTAGCAACAGATACACCTCTATGAGGGCAATAACCAGGGTTTCCTCCTGTGCATCTCATACATGAAGAAATTATTCTGAGAATTCAGGAGAGTTGGGGACATTTCTACCTCTCTTCTCAATGTTTATTCCCTGATCACTTAGCCATGGTGAAGTGACTGTTCCTAGACATGCTGTTACACAATGCCTGTCGTTGTTGGATGTCCCTTCTGTCAGAATATACAGATGTAGGTAGATTTCTCTTCCTTCTCCTAGATTCTGGATATCTTCTGTTAAAATATCCTTAATCTGTGGATTCTCCATTGTCTTGAATCTTAATATAAGAAAAAAAGTATTTTTTTAACTGCTGTTGATTTTACTTTCATTATCATATGTTGGAAATTACTCAGAGTAGCAAACTCAATCTAACAATTATTTTAATCCAGAAAACCTTGATGTAGTTTAACATATCATGACATTTTTCAGAATTTGGACTTCTTAACCTTGGCAGTTCCTCACCTCGAGCAGAACAGTGTATCTGAAAGCTCGGCAAGCTATATCCCCTTTACTGCCTGTCTTGACAATCCTCATGTAGGTGATCAAAGGTATTTGTGATCTCCATGCTATGTTAGCATCTACTGCACTTTTGGAAGTTGGTAAAAATGAACAGACAGGGTAGGAGATTTGATGACACTCACTCAAATTTACCACATAGACTCCTGCAGGGACAGAGGTGTTACTCCTTACCTTTTACTTCTTAGCTAGCATTGCCGACAGGAGCCCTGCCCTCAGAATAAACACTCAGTGTCCTGAGAAACGTCTGGAAACTGTACTGTTTTTTCTCTCCTATCCAGAAAGTTCAGCACGTCTGATAGATTTCAGCGCTGATTTATGTGGCCATGATGCAAAGGCTGGGTATTTCTGTGGACCTGGTCTAGTAGGTGGGCAGAAGACTATGGAGGTGTTACTTGAAGCAATAGTGGATTACAGCTCACTCATTTTTCCTTCTCCTTCCACATACGTGCCCTCTAGTTCCCTCTAAAGCCCTTTTAAGATTACTTCTTCAGTAATGACATGACCTGAATTTGGAGGGGACTTCCACGCTTACCTTGTCTAGTCAATATTTGATCACTTTTCAGTGATGCCCAGTCAGAGGCTGCTATTATGCCTTTTCTAGTTTGAACAACTTTCAGAGACTAGAACAAACTGTTAAACTGACTTTGTATTGGGGGGGGGGNTTGTTCTGTTTTCCAAACAGAAAGTTATTACAAGCTGTGAGTTTAGGTTACTATCTCTTTGGGTTAGAACTTACAACAGACACAAGAAGTTCTGCCACTATTACCTTGACCATGTTTCTAGATTGGCTTTTAATATGAAAACGTATATATTGCAACACTGTACTCACCACGTTGATCTCCTGTGGGACTAGTTTGTGCAACCCTCCTTCATGCTGGTAAGTGTGTTCTCACACAGGGAGTCTTTGTTGACTGAAAAGGTAAGACAGAGTAACTTGACCTCTCTCTGCTCTGTATATTGGGCTGGAGTTTTGGACCACCTGTACTGTGCTGCATGGGAAGAGGAGATTTAGGGGCAAGGCTAGGGCTGGGGAGTGGGGGCCTTCAGAGAGGGACTACTCCCAGCATTGTGGTCAGCCTTGAGAGCTTGGATGAGGGATGGGGTCAGGACAGAGCTCTAACTCAGCATGTGTTAGAGGTGAGGGCACTGCCTCTCCTCCGGTGCAGGGCAGTGTCCTGGGCTGAGAAATGTGTCATGAAGGTACGGCACAGGGATACCAGTGAGAGTCCCCTGGGTAACGCGTGCTGCTTGTGGAAGTTGTCTGTGGGCACAGTGGGCCACTAAGGAGGATTTTGCCTGTGGAGGATGCTGTGGTCTATGGCCTTTCTAGTTCTTATTCTCTGGAGACAGCTGGCAGAGTGAGGGAACTATGAGTAACTTCCAGTCTTTGGATAGAAGGATCAGGAAACCTCTGGGGACCAGCAGCCCTCCTGACTAGTAGTTAAACTTTGACTGATCGCACATTGCCCTCATGATCATATTAATGTGATGTATCCAAAGGGATTTCAACTTGTACCATAGCCCCTGCTGCCTTTCATCTTCTCTGTCTTCCTGCTGAATCAGGAAAAACATAACCCAGTGTATGTATGTCATGTCTTCCCACTGCCCAAGGCTCTTGCAGCTGTTGCCAACATTGGCTTGTTTGCTAACGTTTGGCAGTCCCCAAATTTCCCCCCAACCTCACTCATACAGAGCATAATCGTTGCTTTGGATTTGTACTGCTACCCAACTGAACACTAGCATGAAGATACAAAAGAAGAAAGTTTGATTTACCTTTATTCATAACTTTGACACATGAAAAGTGTCTGTTCTAGAAATAATCTAAAACAATTGTCCCAACACCCCTTTGGCAAGTGTTCAGATACTGTCTGTGCCTTTAGTTTCTCCCACTGCCGCAGACTAGTCTCTGTCTTCCCCTCTCGCTTGCTAATACCCACCTCCGCTTTCCCGAGCTGGGTGCGGGAGGCTGGGCAGAGGGGTGGGCTGCTGCTCCTGCTGGCTCTCCCAGCTTGTCCTCTCCCTTCCCCGGCAGTCCCAGCACCTGCAGCCGTGCTCTGGCTGAAGGAGTGGTCTCTGCAGTGTGGGCAGGGAGCCTGTATGGGAGGCTCCTCCAAAACAGTTTCTCCCAGTTAGGGTGGGAGATATGTGGCAGTTACTGTAAAAAGCGGTGTTCGTTTTGTTGGTTTCAATTGGAAATGCTTTGAGGGCAGGGCCTGTCTTTTATGTGTGTACATGTGGGTGTGTATTTTTATACAATTCCTAATGTGAGACACGCAGTTAGGAGCTGCAGTGTGCATAGCCGTGGTTTTCTGTCCTGTGGTAGCTTGGAGAAGTGTTTCTCCAGATCCGCAGAGGTGAGCAGTGACTCTGACCTGAACGCTGGGGCTATTCAGAGACACAACTTGCTTTGGGCCTCCAAACACAAGTATTTTCCTCCCATTGTCAGCAAGCAGCATACCCCAATATATTTCACGTGCAGCAGTGGGAAGCTAACTGTAAGAGCTTGGCCCTGTGTCCAGAATCCTTCTGGGATGGGTTCCTTGAGCAGTTTAGGAAGAGAAAGCTGCATTGCACCGTCCATCAGATGATGACCAGGATGCCATCTTCAGTCACCTTTCACCCTTAATTTTGGACGACGATACAAGTGCTTGCCCCACAAAGAATTTGGATTAGAAAAGCATCCTTGCTCTTGAGGTGTGCTGTAGGTAGTAGAGAATCTGAACTCAGCAACATTTTAATTTGTTTTAAGCTCGATGCTTTTTATTTATTTATGTTGAGAGGCAGGAATATATTTTAAGCCTTTGCAGGTGCATGTTGAAGCTGTATTATGTTATAGGGATAAGTCAATGGTGAAATTTTTAGTTTCTGTCCCTTTGGCATGTCTCCTTAACTTAGTTTTGTGCTAAATTTCCACATTTCTTATGAAATGTAATGGACTGTTCTGCAGCTTGTAGTTGTGTGATTTCAGTTTCTCTATTTTGTAAACTTATTTTGTAAGTTTATTTTGTAAACTGAAAGGTCCTTAGGAAAGTTTTGAGTCAAAGCTTAGGAGTGACTGTAACAGTAAGAACAAATGTGCTGGGATAGACTGCATGGGGGCTTTGGGCTGTCCAGCACTGCAAGGCTTTCGTAACAGATACAGCTGTAAAGAATGACATACACGTTGCTGGCTCTGCCAAGATGGCGTCTTGAGGTCTTCCGCCCCCCTCCCCTGTGACTTTCCTGATATCTGGATAATGCATTACATCTATTTAACACACTTCTGCTCTTTAATCTCTTGTGTTTCCTTGAAACTCAAGATCAGATCCCAGCATCGACTGGGAGAACATCCTGGGACTCTGCCATCGTGGTTCTGGGGTGTCTAAACTGACCAACCCTGGACCTCCGGCTGTCACGAGGGAGTGCTTAGTCACAGGAGAAGTGTTGCCACCTTTGATTACATGTCCTACTCTCCTTTTCCCAAGCCATAAAACACTCACTGGGGAAGTATTACCATGAAACTTCTCTTGGAGTCAGAAAGTAGAAATATTTTTTTTTCTTGTGATGGTAAACTGATAGAGGATTTTATTCTTACTAGCTACAAACACAAATGAGAGAAGGCTGCAAGGAAAAGTCAGATGTGCACAGCCCTGAGGTCTCTGATGAAACAAAATGACACAAAATTTACAGATGCTAAAAATAGCGATAACATCAGTTTGATGTTGCATTTTGTCTTCCTCCTATAATACAGTAAAATGGCCTGTAATTCACATTGCAAAATTGGCATGCATGGCTCTTTGAAGATATCATCTTCATTGTATGTCTGCAGTGACCAGCGTTACAAGCCAACCCACTACAGTGCTACGATGAGCCAGACAAATACATAAATAAATAGGGATAAATAACACCAGCTCCTCGGGGGGCAGCTGCCCACTCTCAGTCTGTCTTGCTTAGGTTGTGAGCCTTGCAGCATAGGAAACCTTTTGTGCCTTGCACAGACTTAAATTCACCCCAGGTGCTTAGGAAGGTAATAGGTTATGTTAATTTTGTTTATTATATTATATTAAATGTGATTTTAATGCAGAGATTTAACTTTTAAGTCCTTGTTGACAGTGGCATTAGTACAGACTTAGAGAATTTGTTTGCAGCTCTGTCTTCAGCCTGGCATTTTAAGCTGAGCTCTTGTGGCCTGTCAGAGGTGGTGGCTGTAGCACGAAAATGCTTTGGAGAATAAGTATGTGTTGTGGTTTATTTATTGTCTTTGTGTGCGTATTTCATCTATTAGTGCTAAATGGCCTTTTGGAGAGTGATTGTAGCCATGTCACTAGCTGGGTGGCTTCACTGTTTCTTTCCTCCTGTTTATTGAATACTACCAGCTTTTGTGTCTTTCCCCTACTCCCAAGTTGTTTGGCTTTCAGACCCTCTAACTCTGGAGTCTGCAAGCAAAAAATTTCTTCCTTTAAAATGAAAAACAAAACCCAGCCTAGGGGAACTAAACTAACTTCTGACCATCTGTTAGAATGTTAGTAATTTCAGTACCTTGAACTGTGGCTTCATTTTTGTATTTCATGCAGTAGCTCCTCTGCATTGTTTATATTCTGGTTGAAGGGGATCTTCCTATACCAGGATGCAATGGGAACGTCATTTTTCCTCTAACATGAGCAGATGTCCTATCTGCAGTACTAGCAATAACATTGCCACTTCCTGTTGTTGCAGATGTTGTTAGCATGCTAGAGCTGAAAGCAAAGAGGGGGCACATTTCAGCCCATGCCATTCAACGCCACCAGCATCAACACTACCCGTGCATCTCCTTTTCCACCTGTACTCTTTAACAGTGGCTATCTTGGTCAGTAGGTAGGAAGTTGCCCTGGAACACAAATTTATTTCCTTTCTACCTTACATAGGGGAGGAGTGCTTCCAAAATCTCTGTTGTTGTTCTCTGCCTTGACCTTTGCTTTCTCTAGATTCGTTTACACTAAACCCAAATTGCAAGCAGTGTGTTACCACATTTAGGGAAGGGGTGCCTGAACTGAATCTGGCACACATGTAAGTGTAAATCTCTTAGGTTTCAGGGCACAGCCCTGTGCAAGCCTTCAATCAGCAATTATTGTATTATTTTTCCTTTTTATAGGAGGTCACTATCAAATCTCATGACACATTTCTATCACTAATCTGGCAGGCTGCCATTCAGACCACAGAAAGCCTGGGAGAGAAGAATATACACTTAGGGCCTTATTCCATCTTCATTATTGCCTACACCAGCAGAATTTCTTCAAGTCTCGAAAGTTTGATCTGAATGGAAAGTGTTTTGCCTGAATAGCACCTCTTATTGAGGCATTGTCACTGAGTCACAAATTTAGATGAGTGTTGTGGCTAGCAGTTTAATCTATACTGCATGGCCTTTATTCACACCAAGGCGGGGAGTGCTAATCACTTCTCATGGTCTAGCAGGATTGTCTGGCAGTGAGGGACTTCTTGATTTGAGAGCTGGACACTGAAGGAAGAAACCACAGTTTCTATTCAAGAGTTTATCTGAGAATTTATTCATTTTGGCAGTGAGGGGAATATTGTATTTTAATGGTTTTCAATGGGAAACAGAACCTTACTAAAGGAGGAAAGCCAGGGTTCCATTCACAAAAATGATGAAAAAAAGAAGTTATGCTTTGGAGGAAAGGGAACAAAGACAAAACTGCAATTGGTGAATAAAAATTAACGAGAAATGAAAGTTGTAGATGTAAGGCAGTATCTGTAGCTGTCAGATGATATTATGGAAGCCTTAAACTCTTTTCCTATCTACTTTTTTTGTGCCTTAGTATATGAATGCATTGTTGTACTTCAAATGATTACTAATCTTGTGTGTTATTGTCATGTGGAAATTTACAGAGAGATAGTTACTTTGTTTTTACTTTTGGATCATTGCCAGTTCATTGGCTACTGTTTTCACTTGTGATTTCATGAAGCTATAATTGTTGGGAAGTAACTTCCGTGTCATTTTAACCAGCAGCACTTAACTGAATTTCTGTATTCATAAATATTGTCTCAGTCCTTCAGGGAATTCTCGTAATTTTTTTTTTTTTTAGTTCATTCAATATTGTCTTCTCCTCATTTCAGGTTATTGAAGGAAAGCTGGCTCCTTTCTTGGGGAAGGTGATCAAGTTTGCCACCTCTCATGTGTACAGCTGCAGCCTGTGTAGTCAAAAGGGTTTCATCTGTGAGATTTGCAACAATGGAGAAATCCTTTACCCCTTTGAGGACATTTCTACAAGCAGGTACTGTAATGTCAGTTATACATTTGACTCACATATATCCTTGCAGATTCTCAGCCTCGTGACCTCTTATTTAAATAACACATTAATTATTTCATGCAAATGTCTGCATAGCTACACCAGATTACTGATCCAGGGAGGCCATCATGAGCAGACTTGGAAATAGATGGGAAGAGCTACTTCCCAAAGCCCTGTAAGTCTCAGAACAGCTGTTCAAAAAGGGAAGAGTCCCCAGTAGCATCACACAGTGTGATTTATCCAAAGCTGTTTTGCAAAGTGTCCTGAAAAGCCAAATGGATTCTCTGGAGTGATCACAGACATCTTTCTGGTATCTGATGTTGCTGATCCCATGATGTACTGGGATTGTCCGTTATAAAGCAATAACCATCTATTCTGAAGTGTTTTCCCCATGAAACGTTATGGCTAGTTCTCTGCTTTCTGTGTGCATACTACTCTGTGCCTATGTATGCAAGATTTTTTTTTTTTAAGAGACATTGCTATTCTCAAGTGGTTACAAAATAAATATAAGCGTATGCCAGTCCTAAGCTAAACAAAAGAACCTTTATTTCACATTATATGGAGTACTGGATGCCAGATGAGGGTCAGGAATTGCATGGAAAACCTAGAAGCAAAATGGAGGAAGCCAGAGCAGACTTGGCAATGCATCAGTGTTTTTCAAAAATGTCTTGAATTTTGAATAAAGGAGATTTTTTTTTTTTTTTAACTCAACAGAAAGTATATTTGACAGTACAGCATTCTTCCATAGATAAGTACTTTTCTGACTGTTTCAAATACAGTCATTTTAATTTGTTCTCCAAAGTGTTCTGTTGAAGGGAAAAAGCATATTGAAGTGACACCTTTGGAAACAATCAGGGCCAGCCTGTTAAAAGGGCTTCGTTAAGAATCTGATTCCTCTGTGTGTGCAAAAATGTTAAATTACAAGTAACCAAGGGCTGCTCTTCAGGGATTTTCAGCCTGACCTGAGTTTCAGAGACTGTTTGCACATTCTTTTTCCAGACTCTCATTTGAAAAAATGCATTGACAAAGCAGTGGACATAAGCTAAACAAGGTGTACAGCTGAGGTCTATAAACGGTTTTCAATAAAGACTGTATCTAGGGTGCACGGTGAGATAGGCTGAGTTAAAAAGAAAAACTAAGATGACATAAAACGTAAGATGTCTATTGACACTGTATAAAAGGCTATTGAAGATATTTCCGTAAGATTGATGAAAACATGTAAGAGCATTTGGGAAGACAGGTTTACTTGAAGTGTCTCTGCATTTGATTTGTCTGGGGGATTTTTGGTCACAAAAACATTCTAGTGTGTATATTGTTCCCCCGCCCTTCAGCTGAGATCAGACATACCCTGCAATTACAGAGTTTAAAACCTTCTGGTATCACATAGTATTTGTCAGCAGTTCAGTGAAAGCCAAAAGAAGCTGCCTCTAGCTCTTGTTTTTAGGTGAATTAGAAGCCAGAAAGGACTTTTGTTTATGTTTCACAAATGTGAAGTCGTGGATGATGTCATCCAAAGACAGCAGTCTTTGTTAATGATTTTTTAATTAAAACACAATCAGTATGAAAGGTTCTCCAATACTGCTCTTTCTTATTGTGTCAGAGGTCATTCTGCTTACTCCTTTTGCACTCCCTATCACTAAACCTTGCTTTTATCCTCAGCATTTTCCATTTCCCTTCCTAGTTAGTTTTCTCATCTCATTACTGCTTATGTGTGCGCATGCACCTCTGTGAATTTAAACAGATTATTTCAGTTCCATATTTTTGCTCTTTTCCACCTTTAGGCTGGAGGCAAGTCATGCCAATAGAGGAGCTTGTGCGTTTTACTGCACAGCTCCATCAGCTGCAAAGCCGTGAGGGAGAAGGCCAGGTAGAGGGGTTTTGTGTTTGTTTCCAACTCTTACAGATGGGAGAGGTTTCTGAGGTAGGTGTGCTGACCACTACAATGAGAGGTGTAAGGTGAGGAGGGTAGTTATAAATAGGTGGATGTCCAGACTAACCCATAGCAGATGGAATGGCAAGTCACAAAAGGTTTGTGTGAACAATTGCAATTATACCTGAAATTTCTGAAGACATGTGTTCAGCTTCCGTTGTTAATTGTGTCATACAGAGCTCTGAGTAAACAGCTCAGGTTTGTGATTTAGTTGTACTCTTCTGAGTCCACAGTGTGCAGTGAGAATTGACTACAATTCCCTTTCTCCATCCCAGTTTTCTGGAGTTGTTGTCTACAGCATAGTATTCTTCACATTTTGTACTCAGTACTAGATTGCCAAGAACCCTGGCCGTAGCTGCTGAGTTAAGGAGAGAAGAGCAGCTGAGCTCTGAAGACCACGCTTTTCCTTCTTGCTTTTGAATATTGTTCATTCACTTTTGAGCATGCTACTAATTCTACCAGCAAACTGGGCAGTTAGGTTAGAAATATTCGAAGGTGGGTGCATGACAGCTTTTGCAAACTTCACCTCTCTGTTGAATGTTTGAAAAGTGGAGTCTGTTTGTGTGTGTGTGGGGGGGTGTGTGTGTCTGTGTTGAACCGGCATTTGTTTTTCTGGCTGCCTCCCTGACCTTTCTCACTCTTGGAGAGAAGAGTGACAGCTGTCAGAGGCCATTACAATTCCAAGGTGGTTCTTGGCTGCCTGTTAACTTTCCATCTTTGTGGTCTCTTAGGTCAGCTTTGAGGTGGAGAGATTGTTTCTCTCCAAAATATTCTCAGCAGTTTCTGGAGCAGTCTTCAGTAGGACTTTATGAAGGATGGGTCTTCTTTAGATAAATACAGCTGAAAGAAAAGGAGGGCCCCTCTTGAGGGCTGGAGTTTCTCTTTGGTCAGGTTATTTGCTTGAGAGTCATTTTTGTCAGTCCTTGAGCAAACAGAGTGAATACCTGGGTTATGCACTCCTCAGGGTTTGAATACACATATATTACATACCCTTCTCTCACTAATCAGCATGACACATTCCTTTGTTGGCAAACGGTTCCAAAACAAACACAATCAGTTCACTTAATTAGCGGATCTGTGGGCTGTGCTTGGCAGGCTCTTTACATCCTGCTCAACAATACAGCGCAACAGTTTGCTGCCTTGAATGTAAGGGTGGGCTCACAAAGTCATAGGCTTTCTAATGATATTTCCTTTCTGTGGCTTTTCTTGGGAGGTGGCCATTCTGCACAGAGCTTAATGAAAACCATGATTCAGTAGTTAAACAATTTCTTAAAATTCGTTGCATCCTTTTGGATGCCTCTTCCAGTCAGTTTGATTCCCCTTTCCCCCATTTTCCTCTTTTCTGTCTTACTCATATGTATATAACAGGTCATCAGAGTTCTTTCTAAATTTCACAATTTCAACATCTTTTTGAAGGTCTTTAAATCATGAGAACTATATTTAAAGCCTCCTGAGTTAATTGCACATTTTATGCAGCAAATTGCCAGCTAATGTAAACTCTCACAGCTCTGCTTTTGCTGGAGATCTGGCAACTTAAACAACCTGAACATCTACCTCCTGTTTTGCCCTGGGCTTAAATTTAGCAAATAAACATATAATATTATCCTATTATATCACTAATTTTATTTTTAAAAGTGTTGTGAAATGAGTTTAAATATCCTTGGTTATAAATCAGCTTGTTAGAGCTATCATTGCCCATTTGTTAGCAGCCGGGCACTGCCCCTCAAGTTGTTCTGATGTTGCTTGTTCTTCGTTAACGTGGTAAAAAGTTTTTGTTTGTTTCTTCTAAAATTAAAAAAAGAGAAAAGAAAGCAAAAGTAAAAAGAAAATGCATGTGTAATGGTACTGTTGTCTATAATATGTGGCCATATTTGTTTTATAACCTTGAACAATTTTTAACAAACTTTAGATCTTAATGAGTACTGTGAAAAATACCATTGGATTGAGAATAGAATTATTGATTAAAAAAGGTTTTCTGTCCAATTAGATCATCAAGTAATTATAGTTATGGCTAAGATTATTATATGCTACCCAGTTAACAAAGTTTTGATTTTGCCTGTGTGTGGGCATCCTAGTGACTACTTTCACAGACAAATTTTTGTGTTTTGCTAGTACAACTACTTGCTTGATCAATAACAATTTTGTCAATTCCTTGCCTTGTATGTGGTGACTATAGAGGTATGTGAACCATGGAGAGTTGCTCTTTTGTATCTGTATTCATTTAGCAAGGCTAAACTATTTTCACTTTGCAAAGTTAATTTGTTCTCCAGATCAGTTAAGACATGTAGACCTTTTAAGATATAAACCAGAAGACCCAAGTTTAAAATAGATGTGCCACAGAACAGGCTTGACTATATCAGCCCGCTTGGATGCCTCTATAATCTTTGGCCACCATCCTGATAAGACCTACGAATGTACTTAACTTTACACATAGCAAGAAGTCTTACTAAAGGCTCTGAGGCTGTGCTTAGCTTTATGTGCATGCCAAAGCCTTTGCAAGATTATAGCTCACTGTGTTATGGATGCTGGGTCACTGGACAAAACCAACTTTGAGCAGTTGGGAAAAATGTTAGACAGATGCGAGATGGAGAGACTGAAATATGTACTATAGAGCATTTCCAGGGAATACCTTGGCACAGGCCAAAAGCATCACCCAAAGTACATAACTTCCCTCTTGCTTTGATTAGTTTGGTTTACACTAGACAGACTTACCCCAAGCCCAGTTCCCCTGAGCTGTGCTACTAGTTTAGTACTGAATTTTTGAAAGAGTTTAGCTTATCGGATATTGATAGTTGGTTCAAAACACCCTGAAGTGATCTGCTCAGCACTTTCTTTAAAGAAACTTAGGCACCTAAGCAGATGCTAAGTTCTCTGGGTAATTTAATTTCACCTGAATCTGTCAAAACTGGTCAAAATCTTCTGGCCCAGATCATCTGATTTTTGTCTGTGTGGCGTAGCACAGTAATGTTATCTAGAATACATAAAAAGAAAGAGATAAAATATACTGGCTTTTTCATCAAGCGTTGTATTTTGGAACCAAGTTAGCTTCAGAGGTTGATTTACCTGCCTCGTGTCAGAGTGATGTTAACTAGAAGGTTCAGTGTAAAGGTCAATATTTGTTTCAAGAAGGGAGGTCTCTGCGGTGCTGCCTTGTGCTCTTCCCGGCTGGCTGAACATGGTAGCCATCTCGCTTCCAGTTTCTGTTTTGCAGCTTCCCTGCTGTGCTGTCTTCCTCACTCCAGATATTTCCAACTTGCCAGTCAAGACCTTCTAATTCTTCCTCCTCCTTCCTCATGCAGATTCCCCCTTTTAAGACAGACTTCTCCATCTCCCCAAATATGATCCCTTGTAGGTCAGACAACAGCTTTTCAATTGCTTTTTAGCCTATGAAAGCCAATGCTGCCAACTGTTAGTGCTCATAAATTCTAAGATTACCTTAATAATCTTGTTGTTTATATACTTTATTTTTTTAAAATATTAAGTTCCTTTCTTTGCCATCTTGGTTCCAGGTAGGCTTGTCTTCAGTGTTACGACAGAGCTATGAAGTCCACGTGCCTTTGCCTTTTTCTTCTATTAAAAGCATAAATCCTGGCTTAATCGCAGGACTTCCAGACTTGAGACTCAGAAAAATGCAAAATAGTAGAATCATGCAGTCAAATTATAATGGTTGAGGGAAGTATGCTAGTATTACTGTTAACAGTATTGCCTGACTCTTTGCTTTTAGGTCTTCAACCACCACTTTGTGAATACAGTTCATTAATAATATAGGAGGTAGAGGGATGAAGTCCAGCTCATAGTGTGGCAGCTAGCAGAGGATATGTCTCAGCAATGTAAACACCTGAATCTCTGTGGCATCTCAAGGCTTATTCCAGTGGTTTGCAGGTAGTGAATCTACCATGTGTAGGTTTTTTCCCCTTTCCAGAGTAACTTAGCTCTACTGACTAAAGTGTAATCACATGAATTTCAGATTAAATGTTTTAATACTGATTTTAGTGCCCCTTTACTGATTTCTTATGAACTGCTATGTACAGGCCACATTACTTGGGTTGGGATCTCTGAACTTAGACAACTCACAAAGTGCAGTACTGAGGTCGACAGCAAGTCTTTAGTTCTGCTGGATGCAAGCATGGAAATATATGTGGATAAATGTAGCATAAATCCCTGCGGCCACAGCTGGGCAGGGAGCTGAGGACACACTTCCCTTCTTAATCAGAAGCAACAGAACTCTGCAAAGAGGAGTTTGGGAGCTGCAGGATCCCTTTGCTCCTGCTTGACCCTGCTGCCATGCTCTGGTGCGGTAACTCAGCCTGTGTACACAAGTGTCACAGGAGGATAGTGGGTGGTTAAATCAGGTTGTTCTTGTTCAGCCCCAGCCTGTAACAAATTGTTCTGTGAGCACCCAAAATGAAGGCCTGCTCTGTGATTTCTCTGGGTCTAGCAATGGAAGAATTAACACTGAGGCTCTTACCCACCGATGGAGCACTGGAGATTTTCTCTGCCCTCCAGTGAGCTGCCTGCTTTTCCCCTCATTGGTGAGGCTTTAGTATCTCTGGCCACTTTCCATATCTGTTGGGTGCAGTTGACCTTGGCAGTGGGTGCTGTGGCATGACAGGACGAGGGGCAAGAGACAGCACAGAAGAGGAGGCACTCAGTGGCAAGGCCTGGGTGGCCAAGCCAAGACAGGGGCTTATTCACTCATCCTCCCCAACTGCCTAGATGCTTCTCCAGCAGCTCAGTCTAACCCATGCTGGGTGAAAGGGAGCAGATCCTGGTCTGGCAGTTGTCCTGTAGGGACACCTGGTAGCATGTAATTCAGTCATCCTAGGGTTGCATTACTAGAGCAGCAGTGGTGGTGTTGGTCACAGACGCTGCGTCAGGCTGTTTGGGCAGATCCCTGCAGCTGTTCAGGGGTGTGAACTGCGGGTGCTCTACTTGGCGAGTCCCATCAGCGCAGGCTGGTGGCTGCTGTACACCCCTTGCTAGCTGCCACCCGTAACCAGGTCACCTCTCTGCATCAGTTCCCCCAGCACACAAGCTGGGCTGATAGTTGGCAGTTACAGTTATTTCCGCTGTTTCTGTATCCTCCAGGGCCAGCCCAGGACCAGCCATGCCATTATAAATGAGGGGCATCTTCAAGCTCTGCTGGCATGTCAAGGGTAACCCCTGTCTGATGAGCAGGTATATGGAAAGGAAAACTGTGATTATCCTTTGAATCACTGCTGGCTCCCTGAACACTGAATTAGTCATTTAGAGAGAATTTCAGACACGTCACAATTTGAGACGTTGGGTAGTGGGTTCTGTTCTGTTTTTGTTTGGCCTCTTTTTTTTTTTTCCTTCTTCAGAGGCAAATTTTCAAAAGCAAGTCTGAAGTAGTAATAGTTTTTAAGCATGGTATTTAAAAAACACCCTCTGTGTAGTAAAGACCATAAGTGTGTCATACAAGTCATTATCCTAGCAAGCTCCTTATTGGGACAAATCGATGTCATATTAGTGCCAACTTTCTTCCATTCATTTACTACATGGGTGTCGTCCCTAGGCAGGCTCCCTGTGTTGGTTCCTAGGCAACTGTAATAATATTGCTGCACGTGTGTGTCAGGCGTTGATTGCCTTTGGGACTTTTTTGTGCTGTAAGTGAACACAGGCTAGTCAATTTTCTTTTTTTTTTTTTTTGTGTTCTGCTAAAGTCTCTGAGAGTTTTGAAGGGCACATCTGCCATATTCACAGCTGAGCAGTTCAGAAATACTTGCAGACAGGCACATGAGCGTAGCATGGGATGGTGGTCACTCTGGAATTCCTAGGCAAGGCTTACTACAGCTACTTTGGTTTGCTCTCTGGGGTTTTTTTAATAGCCAAGTTACAGATGTCTTAGTATTTTGGATGCTTGGTGAATGTATAACAGCATCTAAAAGCACAATGAATAACCCCGTTTTTCCTTGGGTTTATTCTGCATGGGGGGAAGGAAGAAAAAAAAAAACCTGAGGAGTTCTAGACAATCAAGGGTTCAGCCCTAAATCAAATCCTTACTGAAATTCCTTTCAAGGGATTACTCACTTGAACAAATGTGTGCAAGGTTTGGCACAGAAGAAGTGGGGGTTTTAAATGAAAAAAGGAAAGTTAATGTATAAAATTACAAGAGAAAGGATGGTGGGTGAATATGGCCCAGCAGTGAGGCAGGGGAGAGCTCTTTGACCTTCTCAGCTCTTCTAAGAGCTCCTGGCTGACTTTGAGCAAGTCAGTTCACCTCGTCTCCCCTTTGTGAAGTGAGTAAGACAGTATATCTGTCATCCACTGTTTGTTCGTTTCAGGGACGAACAGCGTAGCCATGAGCTGCTTTGATTCCCTGCGTGGTGTTTGGCAGCCAGACAAGTACAGGCCATGTGCGTGGTACTGAAGCTGTCCTAACAAACCTTGCTAGTCCCAGCACCTTCATCCCATCTTGGTCATGCTGATCAGCCTGTCAGCTTGTTAGGTCCCTTTATTTGTCTGCTGACAAATAAAACTGTCTTTCAGATGACATCCTGGGCCACCAGTTGATCATCCCTGATTTATTTTGTCTGCTTAAGGCGGGAGGTCTTTGAGGCCTCTTTGTGTTGCACCCGCCTCTTTGGGCACCTGATCTTACCCATGAGCACCTAAATAGTGGTGCAGTACAGAGGGGAAATAAAAGTATAATCAATTGGTTGTGCAGAATTTAAAATTGAGCCCTAAGCCTGTGAAATATATGTGGGAAGCATGAAAACAATTTTCCAGACTTTACAATTTTCCAGACTTTACAATTTGCCAAACATTGATGTGTATATGTTTCAAATGCACAGACTTAATGGGAGATACCCAACATTGGCATTTCCTCAGCATACAAGGAATGATTTTGTGCTTTTAATGTAGAAAGGCTTTTCATTGTAACTAGTAATGATAATAATAAGAGTATTATAATACCTATCTGGCTGTGGAGAGCTTTGCCCTTTCTCCCTTACACTTTTCAATGCAATAGAAATTATTTAGAGGATTGAATAATTCGCTGCATTTCTGTTACTCTGGTGTTCAAACAAGTAAAACATTCTTAAAACATAAAACACCCCCTATAGTCTCAAGAGGAATTGAGTTTGTCAGGAAAGAGAAAAAAAGAGAAAACATCGAAATAGGGAGGAAGCTATTTCAGATGTCGCCGTTAGAAGGCTGAAAGTTGGCATGAAAACAACTTGCAATGTTCACCAATTCTTCAAATAATGTTTGAAAAATAGCAAGATGCGGTTAATATGCAGTATCGCAATATTATTCATTGAAGAAGGAAACATGAAAGGCCTGAATAGTTACAGGCTCATCAGCTTATTATCAGTGGTGTATAGAAGTCTCACAAAAGACACAGGGACTTTTTGGCCTCTAGCCAAAGAAGAAGTCAGGATTCAGAAATAGTACCTGAACTGTGATTTACCTATGACAACAACAAGGGTTAATGGAAATACGACTAAGTGTAGTGAGCTCTTACGTGAGCCTTTTATAGACTACAAAATGGTGGTTTTTTTTTTTCCTCCAGAGAAATAACAGCATTTTAGAATACTGAGGCTTGAAAACAACAGTAAGGAAAAACTGTGAAACTCAAATGTGCAGATAAAATTAGATGTCAGAATTAAATAAAAAGCAATCTATTTGTAGTATTTTAAGAAGGAATATACTTTTGGTGGGGTTTTTGGTATCACTGGAAAATTTCTCCCAGTGAGATGAGGAATGGTCAATCAGCTCACATTTCCAGGGTCAGTTTGGCTGCATTTGATATGATGAAAGCTGTAGATGGCTTGGGGTAGTATAAGTTCCATCGCTTTAAAGGAAGTAACTTGCCATTTACCCAAAGACAGAGCAAGATCAGCACTGCCCGCTCCCCCACCCCCCACCCCCCCCCCAGTGACCGAGTTTCTTTAGCAATGAGGGGATACAAGCATGCAGTGAAGGCTGACCTGGGGATTCTCTCTACCTGTCTCTGTGGAGAGCAAGAGGCAGCTTTGTTTTCCAATTCAGAGCGCCATTCTTCTAGGCTGCTCTGTGGTTGGGGCTGGGAGTGCATCAGCCTTCACTGAAGAAAGCAGAAAAAACAGGTCTTCAGAGCAGCAGTCAGGGGTAGAGGCACCAGAATGGACTAATGATGGTGAGGATGGCTGCCGGTGAGTGAACTGTGAGATTCGGGACTGGCTGGTTGCACTGCCTCTGGTTACTGCCTGACAGTGTGGGGTCCTGTCAGAGCTTCAGCTATTGCACCAACTCTAATAAATAATGGTGCAGACATTTCTTCTCTCTTTTGGTTCCAAGTGATGTGAGAGAACTTTGTTAATTTTTTTTCCACTGAGCTTATTTCTGAAAAATGAATTCATATTAATTTAAGCACCATCAGTCTTTGTTCTGCTTATGGCCTTTGACTGGGGAGAGCAGGTGTGCTGGCTCCTTTCTCATCCTGCTCCATCCATTTCAGCAGCAATTTCTGATAAGTTTTCTCACCTCCATGTGTACTGTGGAGAAATATTGAGCGAGCATAGGGAGTGGCAATGCAAGAGCACAAAATTACACTTCTCATCAATCACTACCCTCTAGCAACTTCCAGGGCACTGTAAATTGCTGACTAACAAGGGAGAATTAGCTTGATGAAATCACCATTAGTGTCAGTTCAGAATGATTTAAAGTTTTAAAGACACTGCTGTCCTCTCTGTCTCTCCCTCATCCGTTAGTGTGTCTGTTTGTGGAGATCCCAATCCAGCAAAGCACGTAGGCACATGCTTAATTGTAGGCAGATCAGTAATCCCAAGGAAATCACTGGGATGAGAGTCCTAAGCATGTGTTTATGTGCTGCACTGGATCAGGGCCATCACGCAGACTCTCTGAGCACAGAAATGATAAATACCTCTGTGTGAGCCAGTTTCTTGATTCAAAACCAGATTTAGACTCACTAGCTGGACTTAGAAATATGACAGTCAAGCTTCACTGCAAGAGAACATAGTAGTTAGTAGATATACAGCATTATACTTAGCATCTAACCTTCCTTTTCTTATTTATTTGAGTTTTAATCAGCTTATGCTAGCTAGAAATGTGCCTCTCTTAACCTCTGCATAGGCTTCTCAAAGCTCTGCAGTTACTAGCATTTAGACCATGTTCGGACCCATGCATTAAAATTAAAGTGCAGCCAGATCAGGAACAGTTTTTAAAAGTGAGGTGCAGATGCAGCTAATATAACTAACAGGTTGTATTAGCTTATGGACTTCTCTCGGTATTGCCAGACTGTATGCCATACAGTACAATTTGCCTTATGGCTTCTCAGTATTTGGGGTTTGTTTCTTCCTTCATGTTTTCAATTTTCCTTCACAGTCTTCACAAGAACCTTATTTCTAAGAGGAAAAAAAGCCAAACCCAAACTCAACAACAAAAAAAGTTCAAAGCGAACAAACAAAAAAACCCCACTAAAGATACAACAATGGACACTTGGATCTCATATAGTCATTTGACTACAATAGCTGCAAAAAAGGAAAAGTGTGAGGCATTTCAAGACTTCTCACAGAATCAAAGGATGACCAGCGCCCCTCATTTGTATTTCAAAATGTCTCTAAAATTTGATGTTTTGTTGCTTTCATTATTTGATTATCCAACTGGTATCTAAGACTTTGTACCAGACACTGTCATCCTTTTATTTTTTTCATTTGGTTAACAAAGCTGTAGTGACTTACTCATCACTACAGATAGTTATTGCATTCAAAGGCTGAGAACGTCCAACTGTTTAGTTGTAGCCTAGTCCATGATCACCAGATATTTCATTGCTCCACAGCCATCTGAAACTGGGGCGTGATCTGTTATGTCATTACATCCATTGCCTCAGAGTGCCCCAAAAGTAATCCAGTCATCTTATTTGAGCAGTTAATTTGTTTGAAGTCATATTGAGAACAGAATAGCACCCCTTTGAATACCAGAAACTATAATCGTATTGATCTAGTCCGATCTTCTACAGGACACAGAGCAGAAAATATCACCTACCTCTGTTTCATTTTTTACTTTGTGGAATCACTACTTCTCCTGCTATTGAAGTGGACTGTACTTTACTCTTTCCAGAGCAGCTGACCACTGGAACTTAAGTGAAGAAAATGTCATATCTTGACTATTGCAAGTGCTGCAATATATCTTAACAGAAATGAATATTGTTACTCTTCATTTCAAAACCAAAGCAGCAAACTTGTCTTTCATGAAACAAAATTGATGTCTATTCTGTGATAGACCTGAATGCTAGTTAATAAGAAGATACATATTAATCCTTCTAAAAATTTCTGTCTGTGAAGCAGAAGTGCTGGGACAGATTCTCAGCAACTGCAAATGGATGCAAGTCAACTTATTTTAGTGGTCCTGAGTAGCTTTACACCAACAGAAGTGCAGGCAAGCCAGTGTCTTTTACAGCTCCACTCTTTTGAAACATAGTGCTCTTTGAGCTACCAGAACTGTTTGAAGGAATGTCTACTGCCCACAATCCATGTGAAGTCCATTGCATGCTCTGGTCCTATTTTGTCATTCAATTTTGACGCTAATTTGTGTTTGCAGGTGTGAAAGCTGTGGTGCTGTCTTCCACTCTGAGTGCAAAGTGAAGGCTGTGCCATGCCCCAGGTGTGTGCGTAAAGAATTGCAGAAGAAGCAGAAATCCTTCTGGAGACGACTGAATATGGATGAAAACTTTGAAGAGTCTTGCAACATGTTTGAGTTGTCATATCAGAACACATGAGTTCCTTAAGGCAGTGGCCAGCCTGAAGAGAATCCCTTTCCCAGCTGCCAGCTCAAGCAACTTCTCAGCTTAGCCAGGCAGAAATCTTTTTGCAAAATAATATCTGACCTTCTTCATCTGTGAATAGCAGCTGCCAAAGTGGCCATAAAGCCTTGTTGGCTTTGAAATACCAATGGCTAAACTGCATTTTGCATTGAAGTCCAGCCGCTAGCTCTTGTACACAATGTGGTTTACTTGAAATGCTTTAGGTCTAGCTAGTTAAGCACCCAACTTTTTCTTTTCCACCTCTGGAGAAGACTTTTCCTTAAGGCAGAAAATATTTGCTGCCATGACCACATTATTTTTTATGTTGCTCATTTAGAATTGATGAATCATCTACTTAGGTGTATTATTTATTACTAGACTTGGCAGACGTTCTAGTGAGGTGTTTCACAGAACCCAGTTGAGCAGGAGTGATTTTAAACCCACCTGCTCCTTCTGATGGTTCCATTTTTCTCATGTTTCCAGAGAGCTATTTTTAAAGGATAAGTGCATTTACATGTCACTCCTCCCCAAGGAAAGAAAACTGCCTCCCATCAAACTTTATTCAGGGTGCTTGCAAACATAAGATGCAGAATAATTCCTTCAGCTAGGTTTATATATTTATAACCACTCCAGTGAACTATTCCATACACAGATAAGCAGAGGACTTGCTACTGTTTTTGTTCTGGCTGAGTATATCGGTCGAGCCCTGTCACTGAAGTCCATTGAGTTTTACGCTCCTTATTCTTGATCTATGTGAGGCCACGTCCTCACCCCTAATGACATGATGTTGGTTCTCATCTCCTGCTAGTCTCATGTTTTAAGACATTTTAAGTGTCCGCATTGGTTTTTGCTTTTATTTTGTGAAGTTTATTTTAAATGTTTCTCTAACCCGAACCTGTTAGGCTGATAGTCAGGAAAGTGATCTTGCCCACGTTAGTTAGAAAATACCTCCAAAATTGTGAAACACTACTTTGCTATGTTCATGTGCAATTTGTGCCCTGCATTCTCTGTGAGCTCTAAGGGATTTTATACTTCTGTAGTGACTTCCATGGGGGAGAGAGAAGTTCCTTGAGGTTCTGCTCCATGCACCTGGAACATGGGGAAGTATTAAACATGGTAAACTACATATATTGTGAAAGGGGAGTAGGTGATGGATTTAACTGGGGAGATGTGTGTCATCACTGGCAGTATGTTTAATTCGTTATGGCTTCACCTCCAGTGAGCACTTAGAAATCCTTCTCCCTCCAATCCACATTCTTAACTCTCTAGACCCTGCAGTAATGTGTATATTACATACATATGAAAGCATTCACATATATATATATACAGTCACATGCATGTGTATTTTTCCTCTCCTGTCACATAGGTTTGTGAAAATGCAGAATACTGATCTTTGCTTCCTGTATAATCTGCAGGCTGTTGTATTCAAGGCAGAAAGCTGTCTTGATCATTGATGCACCTCACTAATTGCTGAAGTATTCTAAATAAAAGAACAGGGTACATCACGCTTATCATGCTTACATTAAAAGGTAGAATGCTACAACAAATCGCCTTGTACTGGAGTGTAAGTGGTTGCCTTTTCCAGCCTCCAGTCAAAGAAAGTAGCTAAATCTGAGCTTTCTCAAATTTGAGTGCAACTACTATATACATAGAAGCATGTTTATATCTGTATACATTAGACAACCAGTGCCTTTCTTTTCCAGAAGTCCTTCTCACAGTGGGATTCTTTGGAAGGAAGTGAGGGTTTTTCTGTGTTCTTGGCAAGGTAGTATAGGGATTCCCATATTTAATAAACCTGGTGAACCATGCACCTTTGTCACTAAAGTTAATACTTCCCTACACAGGGATGTCTCTGTCTGAGCTCACTGTTCCTCATGTGAAATAAGTTGCTTTTGGCTATCATCCTTAAGGGTATAACGTTCCCTGCAAGTTCATTCCCACGTGAAGAATTCCCTGCATGTTCACAAATGCAAACACTGGGGAAGTATTGTGGAATTAGTCATGCAAACAGGAACTGCAGTGGTACTGGCTGAATAAACAGTACGCTCCCATGTTTTTCAGCATGTGTCACTACACTTAGTTCTGTGGCAAAGCCAGTTGCTCTGAAACTCTCAGAATGTGGCAGGTACTATTTTGAATTAGCTCTAGACATTATGGTAGGTCATTAAAGAGAAAAAGGTGATGTTTTTCATATCACCGTGCTCTGGTATTTAAGATACCTTACAGCACTGGTTCATGTCCGGCTCTGTTTGGAGAAGGCTGCTTGAGTGCACTGTCAAAACCCCTATGGAGTCAAGGAATCAAGGTTCAGACATTGCAAACTATTAATTACTTTGACAGAGGTCCTGATCTCCGAAGTACTAGTCGTGTGGATGGTTAGATATTCTAGCTGAATTCTGGAGTAAGAACATAGACATCATTGGAGTTACTCTTGGTTTGTACAAGTATTACAGAACAGTTTTTTTCCTAATGGAGATTTACAGGAGACTATGACATTGGCAAAGCCGCTGGAATTAGTCATGGGTCCCGAACCACTGCCATTACTAACAGCAAAGAGCAAAAGTGTGTTGTTATGATATGCTGGCAGCGCCCAAAGCTTTATGTAAAAGAATACTGTACAATACAGATCAGGTTAATTTCTTTAAAATCCAATGTTGTAAACAAACCAGTTCCTAAAATGGATACATGTTCATATCTACCTTGGAAAAGTAATCTAAATTCTCACATTAGCTATAGGAGCAGACTGTAACGTGGAAGATGCTTTCCTCTCAGGGATGCCTAGCTCCTATCCAAAAACAGTTATTCTATATGAAGGGGTACGATAAAGTCGTCTGTCGCTACCTTTTGTAAGCATAATGAAAGGCTTGATCCTGCCCTCAGAAGGTCCCAGTGCAGTAGGAACAAGCCCTATTCATTTTTCAAGACTGCAAGGCAAAAGAATAAACTGAAGCTACTGTTCACATTAACTCTCAAAAGACCCAACTCCTAAAAGGACAGTTTTTCTGCAAGAGCCATCTACTAGCAGGAGGCTCAGCCTGGAGTTCCATAGGTGGTTTGTCTTTCAGACAATGCTGTACCCTTGCGTGATTGTCTCTGCTCTACTAAGTGCTGTGTGCTGGTCCCTGCTGCTACTCTTTTTCCTGTTCTGCAGCCCATAGCCTGCATCTGGCTCTGCTGACTTCTGGGTGGGCATCAGCTGGAGAAGTACCTGGGGTCTTTCCAGATTGCACAACTTTCTCCCACGCACACAGGTGAAATTACATATTAGTACTTGCAGTCTCGTCCTACCCACACATGAAATAAATTTGAACAATAGCGTTTCATTGTGAATCAAGAATAAAATGTACTATTTGTCTCCTTCACAGAGAAGGTGCTTTCATAGCTGATGGAGGAGGAATTGATCTGTACATCCAGTTACTGCTTTTGCTTGTACAGAACTTGTAATCAGCATAGAAACAGGGTGCTTCACTGCAATGGACTATAGCCTGACCCTCTACAACTACTTAGAAACTTCGCATCTCAGTTAGGAAGTCTGAGATTATTATTAATCTAGGACACTGTAGAGATCCTTATTCGAGTCTCTTTTACTCTTTATGTTGACCCTCTAGCTTTCCTTTAACAGGGAGAAGGACCTACCTAGGGGATGTAAACTGCTTTACTGCTTGTTTTATATTTTCAACCTATAAAAAGAGGAATTTGGATCTCTTATGTAGAAATGTTTCTATTGCTTTTCTTTGCCTGTCTTAGGTGATGAAAAATGATGGATTTGTGGTGTGACACAATATCCTGGCTGGCACATACCAATATGAGCTCATTGCTGGGATGATAGGAATTTGCGGTTGTGAAAGTTTCCTAGATAAGTGAAAGAAGGTACTTCTTGGTGAGGAACTTGAGTTTTTCACAATACTCTACAGGTTCTGCTGGCCCTGTTAGGAGTGACTCATCAGGGTGCCTCTAGACCTCCTTTTGTCAAGGCTTCTCTTAATAACAGGATACTGTGTGTATTATAATGGATTGATGATAACGTCCTGAAAGACTTTAAACAAGAAAAAGCAGAGGATGTCTGTTTACAATGAAATGGGGAAGCCACACAGTTGTATTTTGGTTTTTCCCTGTAGCAACAGAAGCCACTGAGCCCCACTTGGGGCTTCCCAAGGTCACAGCTTGGATTGCAGCCGACTGTTATCTGTATAAAAGAAATGTAATCGAATAATCATCATAATCTTCTCTCCATTTTTCTGCTGCTCTACTGCAAACCAGTCCCCTTTCTCTGTCTCTCTGTCCCTGTCTTTTGCCACAGTGCTGAGCTTACAGCTAGACTTTGAGCTTCATAGCTCATTGTGTTGTTTTTGAACCAGTCGAGTCTGATCATTCTCTCCTGTGTAATTTGCCTTCCAATTTTCCCTTCCCAGTAGGAGTGCCTTACAGGACTGTATATTAGTGTCTATCTTCCTGTTTTGGATTTCCTGATTGAATCTGCTATTTGATTAACTTGTAGGCTTAAACCGAAACTCTCCCCTGGCTGCGCATGCTCTTTTGCAGGGGCAGCTGAGTAAATCAGTTTGCTTGTTCTGCCCTCATGAAGTGAGCTCTACAGGCTGCATAGACCAACTCTAAAGACACCAAGCTGCATGGAAACCCCTCACTTTTGCTCAAATTGGTGCCTTAAATTTTCAAAAGTGAAGAATTTTGTCAGGAATGCTCTGTCGTGATGCCTGTTTGGCATTGGAGCTCAAAACCCTTGCTCGTGGCAGTTTCCATCTTGCTAGGAGTGGCGACCATAAAATTTGTTTACTATCTATGCTTTGAGAGGGAAATATGAGAAAGGATAGCATGAAGATGGTGTTGGTTTTTATTACCTATCTTTTGGAGACTAGCTGGGCTTCTCTTCAGCTAGAAGTGTGGTTGTGCTTATGTGAGACCTTCAGGAGCTGTGCATATATAGTAACGGCAAGCACTGGGCATTAAACTGGGATCAGGTCACATGCAGTTTTGCTCCTCCTGGACCCACTGGCTACATGGTAAGGGACTCCCTTATGGTGCTCCCTACCTGCGTGGCACAGCTGGGTCCAGTGCTGTGGGAGAGAAAGCATTTCCTCAAAGTTTAATTTTAATGCAGCCTGGTTCCCTGAAGGCTAACCCAGTGAGGGTTTGGTCAGCATTACCTTAGAGAGAGGTTTAACCTGCTTAAATTTTAGCATTATTTGCTGAAGTATGTGGCTAAGTCTTCTAGCACATGTCAGCCCTGGGCACGTGTCTGTACTGACTGTAATCTTTTAAGTCCACATTTGACAAGGGCACTGCTGTCACTGCATTTTAGCAGTGGGGTGAGGAGACAGCCCAGTGATAATGTGCAGAGTCCTTCCTTACTTGAAAACTCTGGTGTGCACCCACTGGTTTGGGTCATATCTTAAAATGCCAGTTTCGTCCAAATTCCTTAGGGTGGCCATTAATCCAAATCGGAGAATTGCCACTTATGCACAGCATCAGAGGAATCCCGGCCTGGACAGCTATCAGCTTTCTAGGACCAAAGTGTATTAGGCCTTGTCTACATGCACAAGTGTCAGTGGCTCAATTATTTATTTATTTGTGTCTAATCCACATGTTAAACCAATGTAAATCCTTGAATACACAGTATTGTTTTGATGGAAGAAGGATTTGTTTCAGTTTTGCTTATGCACTTGTCTACAACATCAATCTTGCTTAAACTAAAGCAACTAAAACTAAACTAAATCAGACTGACTTTTAATGGCATTGATACCTGTGAGATCAGGTTAGCTTATACCAGTCCCTTCTGTACTTCAGCTAAACAAAAGTAAGAATTCATGAGCAAAATGTGTGTTTGAAGGGTTTTAAGTCTTAAAGGCAGCTTCCAAATCAACTTTAGTTCAGTCCAGGCAGCTAGGGGCTGGGGGAAGCTGGGCGTGAGCAGCAGAGTGCAGAGGCTGGTTCTGTCCTTGGCAGCCTGGGCTTGCTTTCCCACTGGAGCACCAGCTCACCTGCAGCATGTGCAATGGATTTTAGAATCACTGGCAGCACACCCTGAGTTTTTTGAAAACCATTACATGCGTGTGCTACTCTGTTAACTTATTGGCAACATCATTATGTGTGTTTCCTTGTGTTTGTATTGTTGGGGTTTTTTTACTTTTGACAAGGATTTTTTTAAATTATCTGCAACTACTAGGAAATAGTCTTAATTTATTATTGATGTGTAATAACGTTATAATTTAAATTCAGTGAATTGAATTGTTTGTTGACACTTGAGCAGGGTCTGTTTGGGTTCACTTATGACAGCATCGGAGCACCAGTCCCTCATGTATAAAGGCAACTCTCAATAAACAGTAAAAAAAAAAAGTTACTCGTCCTTTTTAATTTGCCTTCTGGTGGGTACTGCACCATGGGTAGGATAAGTTTTGAAAGAGTGCTAGGTTCCTTAAAAATGCTAATCTGCTGGTGAAAGTCTTCCAAATCTAAGCAAATTATGATATTTACTGTTCCTGGGTCTGAGCCTGGAGGTCTCTGGAAATACTGTCAAGATCTCCATTAGGCTTTGTGGGTTTGGATTCCTAGTTAAATCTCTTAAGTGTTTCTTGAAAGCCACAAATGCCTGGATTTTTATGGTGCTGACCCCCGACAGCTCCCAGGGATGCTTATTGGAAGCTGTTGTTGTCGGGCTCCTTTGGATACAGAGCTCCTGGGAGGCACACAGGAGGCATAGGGAGGCAGCTCTCCACTGCGTGGCTGTCACATGGAACTCTGCCAGAAGGGTCCAGGCTAAGAGCCTTGAATCCTAAGTAAAGGAGGCATCTCCCAGCTGGACTGAAGGGACCACTGAAAGGCTGGGAGGGCAGGATTTTGCCCACATTGTAAGGGCTCTCCGACCAATGAACCTAGGAGCAGGCATGATTCCTGCTTTTCTGGGCTGCTTCTTCCAGTGTATCAGCTGAGGACCCAGAGGGTCCCCAGAGAAATCCACACCTGGCTCCATGCTATCGTGGCCTTCAAAGAGAAGGATATAGCCCCTCCCTCACTGCCCTCCTGCCCCTTCTCAGAAAGACCAGAAGTCTACCAGGAATGTCAATCCTCTCTCCTGCAGGAACCTTTGGACTTCATCCCTGTGATGAAATCTGCTACAAGCAACGAGTTAATGTTCGACTGAAACCACACAAGCTGCACGAGAAAACCATGTGCAAGACCATCTCTTCCTCCTTATTTGCTTTACAAGGTGAGCAAATTCCAATATGATATCTCCTTCCCCTTTCACTGCCACCTCCCCTCCTCACTTCACCCCATAAGAGATGGTCGGAAAAAGCATCAACACAGAGCAGAGACCATGGGGTCTAGGGTGCCTTGGGAGGAGCACTTTGGTTTTTTTTTTCTGTTCTCCTGTAACTGTATTTACACAGCTTCTTCTCTCCTTGCCCCTTCCCAGCCTCTCTGTGTGCTCTGTTACAGTGCATGAACCGTCACTGAAATGTGCTGCTGAAGGGACATATTCCAATAGCGGTCATGGGCAACCTGGGGCCAGAGTTTCAGGCAACGTTTCTTTTGGTTTTAGTCAGGAGCTGAAGTGGTGGGAATTTCCTCCTTGTTGTACGTTGTCATTATGTGAAAGCTGTGCCCTCCAGTGAAGTGTAACCCTGCCAATAAAACCTTACATTGGCAGCCCTGTTCTTAACTCCTGCAAGCACACCCCCAAAAACCATGCTTTTTGGGTTGTTCTGTTAAGTATTTGTGTTAATTTATCAGCTAGCCTTTAACGCAGCAGGCCACAGAAAATACCAGTCAGACTGTGAATTGCAGCATGCCCTCCAGGTCCCTTGGGAAACAGTAGCAAGGTGGCATTGGTTTCTGATGCTGAGCAAGGAGAACAGACTGGCACCCCCCAGAGTATCCACCCACCTTGTTCTCTTCATGGTTGCTACTTCTCATGCTGGTGTGACAAGTCAGTGTTTTATAACCATATAAGCTTATGTGTTTGGGAATGTTAGATCATGGGCAAATCTTATAACCCCTTAGGTCCAACAACCAGGTTTTTTTATTTTGTTCTTTCATATTCTTGTTGCATGTTAAATGCTTTACAATAGGTTGAGCCAGGAGAGTTGATCATCTCCTATGGCCAAGTCCCATGAGTGGTATTGTGGTTCATATCACCTAAGCATGCCAAGCTCAGCTCCAGCTCTTCTCTTACAGGTCAGGACAGTTCATTTTTTAAAAGTTACACTTCTAGTTCATAGACCACAATTAGTAGTATTTGGTTTAATATGGGAAGTTAACTGGTTTTGTAAAAGGTGGCAGAACTGGAATGCAGCTCTTCTGGGAATAAGTGACAGTGTCCACAAGCTTATCAAGACCTGAGGACACTGTCTAAAATAAATCAAATTATACAAGCTCCTTGTCCAGAACGGTGCTCCAAGCTCAAGGAAAACAACTATTTTTTTTCTTTCAACTTTTCCGTAATGGGTATGACACAATCCAGATTATAGTACAGTAACAAATTAACCCAAATGGAGCTAGCTTCCTCCTTCTTTCCTTAGGGATGGAGAGGGACTTCTAGGCCTGAGACTTATCATACCTTTTCAGAGCAAGGCACGCTGAGGGCATATGGAAATATTTTGGGAGTGTGTGTACATAGCTCTGGACTGTCTTTTTAAAATAGTTCTTGTTTAACTAAATACTCTCCAAAATAGTGGTCCCATCTAGAGGCTAGATATTACCACTATGAGAAGGTGGTGAAAAGCATCTCAGATAATCAGGTGTCACAAGTAAAACCAGACAAAGTCTCCAAGGCAAGCAGGAGTAAATTCCAACCATTTTAAACATAGACAAATATAAAACTTGGTATTGAGGCTGTAAACATGCTAAAAAGTCAGTCTGCTGTTTACAATAAGTGACTTTTGATTTACCATAATTGAGTCTGAGAAATTACGCTCAGATATTAAAAATGAAGTTTTGAGGCTCATCTGGAAAGCAAGAGACCTCAGATAAGAGCTTGTGTTAAGGGCTGAACTTTCATAGACTTGAAAGTTCCCAGGTGTTTATCATGTAGGTACAATATCATGTATGTACAGGTGAATAAGAAGAAATTGTTAGTAAAGTTAAGTATTGTTTAAAAATAAGAAAGTGCAAGTTAGTGATTCTGTGAAGAAAGCGGTAGATGTAATCAGTGTGCATGGAGCGGTTCAGTCCGAAGTGCTTTCATAGCACTAAGGTTTATAAGCTAATCTCATTTGTGACTGACACTGCAAGCAGGTACCTAAAGTAGAGCAACTAAGTAATGAAACACGATGAGTATCTCTCCACTGAATTGTGCCATGCCCTGCAAGTAATCCCACTGATTTCTGAGAGCAGGGGGTACAGGCTGCTGCAGGAGCAAGGTTAGGGTGGAAGAACTGAGACCCCAGCACCATTCTGTCCTCAGACATCAGCACCCAATTGCTTGCGACAGTGGTGGATGTTGTTTGTTGTGTACATATTGCAAAATGCCCTGGTGTGGCTTGGACTCTGCACTCCTGAGGAGCACTTGTGTCTGATTTAACAGACAGTGTGAGCGATCCTTTAGCAGGTACAAGCTCCACTGACTCCAATGAAAGCTGCAGTTTGTGAAAGAACCAGAGCTGGGCTCTCAGTGTTTAGAGACGTGAGGTGTAGCCGTGTATAAAATTGGCAGATCCCTTGTAAAATGCATGTGCATCTAGCACAGAGTTAACCCTGGGTGACAGCAGGTAAAAGAGGGCGAAAGTATAATAAAATATGGGTCTCTACAGTAGGTATTTACACAGTATTGACATTGTTAGCTGTGCTTAGAGATTTATGTCAAGTGTTCCTGTGCTGTCATAAAACAATAAAGTACTTCTGTGAAGGGCTTAGGGCAAAGGGGAGGCAGAGAAGTCTCACTATATAAGGCCCTCCTCCAGCACCCGTGGTAATCCATGGGAATGTTTCCATAGCTGTCGGCAGGAGCTGTGTGGAGGCCTGCTAGGGGAGGGTGAGCAGAAGCAGCACGTTTACTATGTTTAGAGCAGGTAACTAGTGATTTTGTCTCAGAGACGATATTGCAACCACCAAATTTTAGGAGCCTAATGCAGCTGACAAGTCCACCTTGCAATCAGTGGAGAGAGGTGAGGATTCCTCCTGAGAGCAGGGATGTATCTGAACTGAATTGTCCTCTGGTGTTTCATAGAAATGCTGACAATGACCCATAAAAGCTGAGAGATGATATTAAGAAAAAACACTGTGCTCAGGGTGGCCATGAGGTGAAAAGACCAAGAGTCCAGTGTCTCTACATGGTATACTCTGGACTCAGCACACTTTCAGCTCTAGGCTGTTGCAGCTCCGCTTCTCACCTTGGGCTCACAGTAGACTCCCCCTCAACATTTTGGCTGCAGGACCAGACTTTGCAGCTGAGCTCAGTGTTTATATGTAGTAGACCAAACTGAAATGCCAGTCCCAATCAGTCAGAGCACCAGGGAGTTTAGATCCAGGCACAGTGCCTGCCTGTCTATGGGTCTGCAGCTCCGGTTTGTCTTCCCTGCTCATTGTCTCTGCTCTTCATGAGGTTATGGCAAGATTTCTTCTCCTAGCCATGCCGATATATGGTACCTGTTAGTCTTGGCTGCAGGAAAGTATTGTTCTTCCACTAGGGGTGATTCCTATGTAGTTGTTCCCTGGTTAGATGCCACTACATAGAAAGGTGTTTTCCTGCTTCTTTCCAGATGCAGGAGGTAATTTTTTTCCATTAAAGCATTTTGCAGAAGTGTTCCCCACCATAGCAGTCCCACAGCTGTCCTGGGAGGGGTGGGAGAGTTACCTGCTTCCTGACCCCGCTCTGGCCAGTGTTTCTCAAAAATCAGTCATCTTCAAAAAAGAGATGCATCTCTGTCAAAAAGAGACATTTCAGAGCCCTTCATAAACATGAGTGTTGCTGACAGCCTGGCTTTCCTTGCTTTCCCTGTGCAGAACCAGAGGGCTCCACACCTTCACTGTTCTCCAAGGGAGCTGATATGGGCTGCTTGGAAAACAGGTGGGTAGGTATTGAGCACTTCAGCATCTGACCCCACACCACATCTCTCAACTGCCTGAATTAATTTTAAGCCTAGGCAACTGGACGAGCCTTACATACTTCTTTCTCAGAAGCATTGCCTGTGCGGTTTCCTCTCCCAGATTTTATCTTAGAAGCTAATGAGTAGAGTTGAAATCTGTCCCTCACTCATCAGATACATAAGCCTCACACTCCAGGGCTGACTTCACACTGGGGTAGCTCTCAGAGTCCATGGGCTCACTCCAGCCAAATCTATGTGAGACTGGGTTGGTCTGAGTCCTGGGAGGTGTCACAGTGGCAATAAACTGCCTCAGTCCCATGGTACCTGATGTCCCTTTCATTCCTCTGGTCCTCAGCTCAGCTGGTGCTGAAAATGTGGCCCAGGTTCATTCCCTTACTCCCACCAGCACTGCAGGCTCCTACTCCACAGAACCACCACCTACCCCAGCAGAGCACTGTAGGACACCTTGTCCTTGCATCCTACTGTCCTTGTGCAAAAAAGGGGGATTTTAAGCTCAGTTCAGTCAGAGGTGAGCACTCTCTCTCACATGTGTACCCAGAGCAGAGCGCGGCAGCACCACCATCCTGTTGGCTTTGTGTGTGATCTTTTCCCATGAATATCTCAGTGGTGTCCTCATCACATGAGCTCTTCAGCCTCTGGGATGGTGAGACAGCATGGGAGATTGAGATGACCCTTTTAGTTTGCACATCTCTTGCTCTGCACAGCCACCCATTAAAATTATTTGCTTTACCCTTCTGCATAGGAATTTGGGGGGACCTTGGAGCAAACTGCTTGGGACTGGCAGGGACACGCAGGCGGGAGAGATGCAGAGCAGAGCATGTCTCTCACTCCTCACACTCCTTTTTATTGACCCGCCTCACTGATTGGAAAAGACCCATGTCCCCCCCACGGCCCCCTCTTCCTCCCCAGCCGCACAATTGTCACCGCCAATTAGTGCATTGTTAGGGCACACAATGGCGCTGTGGCCGCTGGAATGGGCCGCTTTTGTGCGTCTCCAGTCGGCCGTAGGGGCAGTCAAGATTCATTTAGGGCCTTACACAACATGGACAGAAAATACTATCAGAAAAGCAAAAGGGGGAAAGAAAAAGGGAGAGAGAGAGAGAGAGGTAGCAAGAGGAGGGGGGGGCGAAGTCTGCTATTCAAGCGTTAGCCCAGCCGCATGAAAGGCCCAAGAAGCAGTGCCACATTGAAGACGCCCCTTGGAACACAAAAAGGAACCAGGGCTTAATAGTAATTAGTGGGCAAACTGCAAAGAGTGCCGTGGCTCTCCAGTGAATTGTTTCTGCGCTTACTGCCACTGCTGCCCCTTCCCCCTTCCCTCCGGATCCGGCCGGGAGGGGAGCAGCTTGGGGATGGGAATTGGCAGCCCTCCGTTACCCACCACGGTCTAGGGAGGCCCCATCCAGCTCTTCTTTGTGGCAGGTAAATTGGATTTCATTCTCTAAAGCTTGTAGCCAATTACAGGAGGTACTTTGCAGCCGAAGCAAGGCACAGGAGTATGGTTTTGGGATCAGCAATGTGCCTGTATCAAGCACCTTTAAAGCAGCCTTGTCCCTTTTTGCAGCCTGGCGCGACACACCTTGTGGCTGGGCTGTGGTTGTCCATGGCCTGCCCCTCTTTCCCCAGCAGAGCCTTGGAGGTCACTACAGTTGCTCTCTTCTGCTTCTGTTGTCTCCCTCTTTGATCATAAAATAATCACCTGTACAGGTTTTTACGATCTATTTAGGGAAAGGCCTGATAGCAACTCTGTCAGCTTAGTAGCGGTGAGGAATCTGCTCAGGCTGAGGACCAAACCTTGCACTCCCTTCTCCACGAAAGTCTGCACAGTGCAAACAGCACCTGCATCCACCCCTTTCTACTCGTTTCTGTGCCAGCTCTCAGTCATGCTAAGGCCTTCGTTGGTACATACAGAATTTCTTAAAGCACATTTTGGCCCAGCATGGCTTGGGCTTGTCTTGGGTAGCTGCATTAGTGTGCAGCTGAGTACGTTTGATCTCTACTTCTGTAGAGATCAGCTTGTTGCTGTTATCAGTCTCAGCTCATCTCCTGAACTGCTCATACTAGGTTTAGCCAGGAGCTTATGTGCCCAACAGTTAGCTGTGTCTCAGCAATATGCCAAGTTAAAAGATCCATAAGGCAGGTTTGACCTCACATAAATGTACTTAAGTATTGAGGAGAAATTCAGGGCATCTTAACCCAAATGGAAAGTACAAAGTACATGGAGACACAAAATTATGAATCATTCCTTTTATGTTGTCAGGGAATCTAAATAAAATCTTTGGAAGAAAGCTGCAAGGCCTGGTGGTTAGTTTGTTGGCTCTTCTGAGCTAACGGATGTGTTTTTCAGCTATCCTTGGATACAGGGGTGCTGGAGCAGGTGCTGATCTCCACCACAACCACACACAATGCCACAAACTTAAACTGGGCTCTTGCGGATTCAGCTCAGTATAAATTAGACCAGACACCAACCAACCAAATTTACTAGTCTCTGCTGGAAACATTTCCAAATTGCAGCATGTGAAAGTGATACATGGACACACACATGTACAGTTCTGGACTGTTGTCTCTTTTTGGGTAGAGACTGAAAATACCTACTTGTTTCCTCTGTTAGCTACAGGTACAATACTCTCTTCTCTCTAAGATACCTGAGTAAGCTTAGGAAATGCAGTTGTTGCTCCAGTACCAGTCTTTTTCCATGACCTGGACGCTACAGCCATTCTGTGTGTCTATACAAAACAGATTTGATTGTATTACAACAGTGAAAATAGGATTCACAACCCAGACTTTTGGTCTGTCCAAAATCCCATCACGGGTTTCACACAAGGCTGAGGGCAGCACAGTGGGCATCAAGGACTCGGCTGGCATTGCTGGGATGGCTCTGCAATGCAAACACGATCAGGAAGCTTACAGCATATGCGTCTCACAGAGCTGGTTGAAGGCACTGTCTTGCAACATAGAACATGTCTGTCTGTCACCAGCCACAACACGTCCTCTCTGCTAATTAGCAATATCCCTGGCAGAGTCTCAGCTGAAAGGATTACACTGTTTTCTCACCTCACCCTCTCCCTTCCTCCCCCAAAGAGGGATGTTTAGTCCTGTCAGGATCCAGCCTGGCCAGCCTAGGTAAGGAATTGGCCTCATTCTCCTCCAGACTTCCCCTCTACCAGAAAGGGATTTTTGTCTCCAGGACAATCAATCTGGCCCTGACTGAACGGACGCGCAGCCTCGCATCCCTGTAGCGTAGTGCTGGAGGTTGTCAGCCTAATGTGCTCTAGCGGAACAGAAACAGAGCAGCATCTCTGCAGCAGGAGCCAGAATGGTCTTTTTCCAGCTCAGGACTGAAGGGCTGATTTCCCAGCTCTGTGTGGCCATAAGGGCAAATCACAGAATTTTTCTATCTGCAAAAGTGAGGAGAATTACCTGTTCGTTCTCCCATTTTTTTTATGTCTTGGCTGCTCAGCCTGAGCTGTTTGTACTGCAGGTACATTCAGCACCTAGCACAGTGAGGGGCAAATAGTGAAGTTGCATGTTGGAAGCTTGCACAGTAATTTTTCCCAAGTACACCCAGTGGGGTCCTGTCTGCCTTGCGATGGTGCAACAGCTGGGGGTCTAGCAGTGCCCGCCTGTGGGAGGCATGGAGAAGGGTTCAGCTGCTCCCTTGTCCCAAATAGTGGAACAGGTAATTTCACCAGCATAAGGGAAATACACGCAGAGAATGAATTCTGCTGTAGCTGCACAGACTTCTCTGAGCAAACACCTGGACCAAGCTACTCCACTGATTTCATGCCATAAGGAAGATGCTGGCCTGTGTGAACCCCATCTTTGCAGTGATTGTGCTATCTTTTTTTCAGCTTGTTGCTTATATAAAATCAGTTTGATTGTATCAGTTTGGTAAAAAAGAGCCTGTAAGAGGACTACACAACCTGGTCAGCAAAGATTTTTGGCAAACCTAGCACTTGTGGAAGGATTGAAAATATTTTGGACCACTTTCTTGCATCGCCAGGACATATGCCAAGCAGGGTAACATCAACGTGCTTGATGGTGCTGCACATTGCAGTGAGGTACAGGATTGAGAGAATGGATTCATTCTTTTGCCCAGCCAATCTCTTGATGTGCTCCAGTTCTGTAACACTGGTCCCTGCTAAAGCTGTTGCTATTTGAGATTGAGCTCTGTGGATCACTTGCATGTGTTAATTCTTCACATCTAACTAATGCCTGAATGTGAAGGTTGCTAGCAACATCCCTTCCAAAATCACTTCGACCTGTGTATTACATTATCCCATGAATGACTTGCAGAAGGAAGTAATCAAAACATGTATAGTTCCAGCTAGTGCTAATTGCCTTTTCATCTGTTTCTGTTTCTTTTTACTTGTGCCCAATAAATGTTGACTATGCAGGGATTTAAATCTGTATTTCAACATAATTTGGTTCATTTGATGTGAATGACATGATTCACTAAGCCAAATATTCTTCCAGCCCCATGTCAAGCACTTCAATTATGTCAAAAGCAGATATGGAGAATCTGAAGTGCCCGGTCTTAGCAAGAATGCCTAAAAGGTCAGGGAGAGGACATTGTTTCAGGAGGTCTCTGACCTTGATACTTACTGGTTCATGAAAACCTGAAAACACAGCACGTGTGTATTGCATATGAACTTTCTCCTTCTAGGGTACAATAGATGACTATGCATACAGGACAAAGCTTTCAAATGTGTGATTTTTGATTGCCTCTGATCTTGAGTGGGCAATATGGCATGTTGTAAAGGAGTCCAGTTTCCAGAGGACAGGTCTGTAACAATTTCTGGAAATAAAGATTAGCCCTTAAGGTTGCCTCAAGACCATCCAGAATCACTGCATCTGGAAAATCTTGATCACAGCATCTTGAGAGGTTAGTGAAGAAATGCAGTCAAAGCAGCTTATGTGTTTGAAACCTATTCTGATTGTATGAAACTGTATTTTCAGGAACAGGCAGACTGAACTTGAACTATTCTGAACACAGACTGAAGTTGCTCTTAATAGGGACAGTTGTTATCACATGTTTTTCACCAATTCATAGAATTCTAAGGCCAGTAGAGACCACCCATAACCGCAGATGTTCATACCAATAGCAGTTTCTTTGTAAAGGGCCAGTTCAGCATAGACAGAAAGTTTCTTGGAAACATTGCTATTTCGACTGACTGACTTTGCCTGAAACCCAGGCAGGACCTAAGAGACAAGTGCTCACCGGGCTGATTCCTGGCTGAAGTCTGCCTGTTTTCCCAGCAAGCTCCTGGCACCCCAGGATTTCCGTGTCCCCTGCTCCGGGACCTCCCCTGCCCTGTATTCCCCAGACCTCCCTGGACAAGGGGCTTCTAGGACTTCTCCACATTGTGACAGGAAACCTCCAAGCTTTTCCTGATGCTGCAGGATTTCTCAGAAGTATGGGCAGCTTGCCCTGTTTGGCACAAACTGGTGTGTTTTACATTGGTTGGAATTTTCCACAAAACAGAAATTGCAAGCTTCAGCCAGCTTCAGTTGAGGCTGCTTGAGTGTTTTCTCCAGCGGATTTTGCGCATTGGCCATTACAAACTTGCTTCCCAACTCTGAAGTATTTGCTACAACATTTTCAGACAGAGGTTCCTCTAACCTGTGTCTCTCTTTGATGGATTAGAAAACTGCTTAGTACTTTTGTCCCTTGAAATAAAGTACTGCAACTGTAATAGATATTATTCAAATTTCAGTGTAAAACAAGCAAATAGAAACAAGTTTCCAAAAGTCGTGGCCTGTGGCAGGGCAGGGAAAACATTGTGCCAAAGCTGAGCTGCTTTGAGCAGTTTCACCCTGAAGGTCTCTCACAGCAAAGGAGAGAGCAGAGCAAAGAAATACCTATTTAGAGATGGCATTGATCAAAACAGCATTGGTCTGAAGATAAAGCAAGCAGTAATTAGTCTATATTATTATTATTATTTCATAGTGGCATTTTTGATAGCTCCCATGTATGAGTTGGGGTTTTGTTTTACTTACGTGGTCAGAGTCAACCTTGGTGTAAGCCAGCACCGATCTTTGCTGGGCGGTGAAGCCACGCTCCTTTGCACCTGCGGAGGAGCCTGGCCAGGGGGTAGGCTTCTCAAATCTGCACCAGTGTTCAGAAGCCAGCACTTGTATTTTTGCATGCCAGCCCCAGTAGGTTACAGAGAAGTGGCGATGGTCTCACCTCACAGGCACATAGAGGGCTAGATGTGCCATGGTGGAAGCCACAGCTTCATGGTGGTTGAGGTCACTTGCTGGGCATTCAGATCAAACAGGGCAAAACTGGTGTGATTCGTGGGAAATGCCCTGCTCTCTCAGCTGGGATATGACCTGAGCTGCTCAGACCACTAGAGAGGTGAGCACTGGCCCCTTGGTCAAGAAAAAAATCTCAGATTTCATCCTTCAAGGTTGCTCATTTGGCAGCTTTCCTGAGAGCTCAATTCATTTACAACTATAAGCATACAAATGTATGTGTGGTACAATCACCCTGCTTGGAAATCCCACTGGAGCAAAGTATTTAACTCTGAAAAATACCTGGAGAAATTTCTTTGCAATGTATAGAGCAGCAAGCATTTCAGAAACAATCTAACTGTATTTAAACAGTCATTACTGCCTTCTGGGTAAATAACACATGTTTTTAAAATGGTTTCTATACACAATAGACGCTAACACAATAAATCCTAATTGCTCTGAAGGACCCATTAGGCTCTATCAGGTCAATACATGGTGGAGGTTTTTTGAAAGTCACTCACCCTGTTGTTACATAAGCCACAATTTGAAAGTCCATAAATAAGTATTTGCCCAATGAAGAGTGAGGGCTTTGCCAGGGCCATACTAATTTATCATGTCAACTTCACTATGGGGACTGTTTTCTTTTCAAGGGCCAATGTAAAAAAAAAAAAAAAAAAAGAGAAGCAGCACAACATGATGATTTTCAAAAGCTACACGTCTGAAAAGTTTCAGGTTGCGGGAGATTGAAGCTCAGCCGTGGCTGTGGTGCTGATGGCTGGGCTGTGGCATGGCTGGGAGCCTTCCTCGCCCCCACCAACCCTCCCTTGCCTTTGGGCCAGGACCCTGATCCTGCCTCTGCCCTCTGCGTGCTGGGGTGGTGGCATCTCGAGACAGGAGCAACCCTTCCATGTACAACCGCACCTTGCAGAAAGGAGTCCCAGTCCCTGGGGAGACCAATGGGAACTAATTATGTACATTTTATGTGTAATTATATGTACAAATATTGTTAAGTAATAACTGATGAGTCCAGCAAAATGAGCTTCAAATGCAGCCGTTCTTCCTGATTTTACTTTAGTGTTACTTATCTGAACTTCTGGGGGCATTTTACAAACTGCAGCACTTGTGTCAGTTGTTGCTGAAGTCTGTGTCACTGTTAGAAATCGTACTTTGCATTAATTCACTCAGAAGTTGTCTAGTTCCATATAGTTTTTTGAATATGACTACAGTTTGGCATGGGTTTGTTTTCCTGCAATATGTTAAGGTGTGTAATTGTACAGGTATATATAAAACCAAAGAGTATTGATGTAGGTTAGGATTTTCAAAGTAATTTCAACAAGACATCCATGGTGAAAAGGATTCAAGTGATTTAAATCTGAATTCCTGTCCCCAGCCCACAGCTTTTAAACCATTTGGGCACATGAGAAAAATGTTTGCCCCTGTTGCTGTTGCATTTTGGTAGGATTTGGGTGCTAGGGCCCCTCTGCAAATGGGAGTGGTGATTCTCATTCTGCTCTGCCTGCTTGTGAAGGGCTAAGAGCTGCCCTGTCTCCCTACCTGCCGTATCCCCCCAGACTGCAGGGCAGCAAGGACACTGGGCTCTTATTTAGGAGCCCCTCTCCAGGTCCAGTTACGTAGGTCAGTCTTGGTGCTGGGGTTTGTAGTGCTGGCAGCCCACGGCCTTGCAATTCCTAGGCAGGAACTCAAAACGCTTGCCACAAGTCAAAGCAGAAGCACACCCGTCTTGGTGCAGCGTGCAGCCATGTCCTGTGCGCAGGGGAAACTTCAATCTCCTTTTGTACCAGTACACAGTGGGTCTGATGTGTTGGAGCTGGCACGTCATGGTGCCAAACTTGATGGCTGGCTGTCCATCCCTGCACCCGCGGCAGGCAGTAAGGCACAGCCTTGCCAGTCTCATGCTGCTGCAGCCTGCCCTGTGGTCCCCAGCACCCCCTCGCTCCAGCGGTTTGTTATCAGGGGTCACTGCTAATTCGAGCAGCGCCTGAGCTTGCACAGCCTCCAGCTGGGGTAACTGGCAGGCTGCCCACCGGCACCAGGAGCCTATAGTCACCTGCACTGGGCCCCCACCGCTCCCTTCCCAGGACCTGGAGACTTGTCAGCAGTGCAGGCAAAACCAGAATTTGCTGCTCCGAGCAAGAAGAGTCGAGGGCGAGGGATGGCTCACTGGTCCTACAACGAGAGGGGCAGGAGGTTCCAGCCCTGCTTTGGTACAGGCAAAGCGAAGAGCGAGATCAGTGCTCCCCAGCTTTGCCCCTGCCCAGAGCCTGGGCTGAAAAGCTCTTTGCAAAAGTCTGCTGAGTTCTCTAACAAAGGCAAGGGCAACAGCTAGTCTTCACAAAGGAAGCTCACTTAGTCCTTTTCTAAAGTCTTTTAAAAGTCACAGTAACCTTCACAAAGGCAGTTTGTCCAGGTAAACAGTGTATGCTGACAATATAGCAGCAAAAGAAACAAATGCAGAAATACTTACCGCTTTTTTACTTTCTTCTGCTACCAGGAACCGCTACATCCCAGCTGAAAATGCCTCGACAAGCAGAAGATATGTCCGTGAGGACATACATGTTGTCAGCCCGTGCTCTGGACTAGCTGGACTTCCAATCAGACCTGTCTAGCATGGTGGAGCTTCATGAACACCTCTGCACACGGATTAAAGGTAAAGCAATTTCCTAATAATTTGTAGAGGTTTTTAACAACAGCATCAAGTTCATAGGGGTGGGAAACTCTTCTTTGTCTCCAGGGTTTGGCATGGCAGGTTTTGTGCAGGGACAGCTTCTGTCACTTATAGTGCTGGGTACAAGTGAAGCACTGTACTCTCATACTACACTGTAGAGATGAATAACAAGCTTATCAACTCTACTTGCACTTACACCATATTTAATCCTGTTCTGGTTGCTCTGCTACGTATTCATAAAAAAACAAAAAGGAAACAGAAGCACAGAGCAAGCCAACAGATGTCTACCTGGCCCTTAATTGGATTTTATGTGTCCCCAGTGTAGCAAATACAGCATTATTTACAGCCAGGCTCTAAGAATTAGATACATCTGGAGGAGTGGTGAAACCTGCACCAGGCTACAAGAGTTGATAGATTAACTGAATGAAGAGCTGCCCCGTTTTCCCCTTCTTATCTTCTCCCTTCCCACCTATATACCAGTCCCCCATTGTGTGTTGAATCTAACTAAGATATTGCCTGAGGGAACATTTAGAAAAATGAAAAAATACCATCAAAAAAGAGAATTTCTGCTCTTGCGGAGCTTCATCTGCATTTTCTAATTGTACAGCAATGATGATAATAAAAAGGCTGCCCTCTGCTCTCAGCTATAATTTGGATAATCAACTGAGGGCCATAATGAAACTGTCTGTGATTGCTTTCTGCTGGGCTGCTAGTTCACAGAAACTCATTGTTGGGGAGAATTAAAAGTTATGACTCCTGCTACAGGGATATGCCACTGTGTTCCAAGGAACACGTGACTTGTAATTCTCTTCCGTATAGCTTTATTACAGGCAAAACTTAAAAAGTGTAAAGCAAAGAGGCGTAGGGACTTGAGCTTTTTTTTCCCTTTTTTTGCATTTTTTTCCCCTTTTTTAAAAACAAGTTGTTAAGCATCAAAGCCGACAGTGCCAAATGATATGCACACCTAGGCTGGGTGCACTAGTAGACACTGAGGATTTAGGAGGTGGTAATGAGGTCTCTGGCCTTAAACTCCCTGAGGACTCTGGTTGTGATAGCAGCAGTCAGTGCTCTGCCCATAGGCCACAGAGCAATAGGCAAGCCAGATTCTACCTCTGGGAGGAAGGCAGGAGCTAAGTCACGCTTTGAATTTTTGCTTTTTGGGCTCTGGAAGCAGTTGGGAGTATTTTGGGTGCGTGAGACTTTGGGTGCTGGCATTCCCCAGCACCAGGCCTGAATGTGAGCTGTCTCTGTCTGTGATGTGCTATGGGAACGTCTTGACTAGCAGATCCAGTGCTGGATGTGAGTACTTTGCTCCAGATTGCCCTTCCATCCACATCCACGGAGGAGGAGTAGCGAGGAGCTCCTATGCAAGGGCTTGGGAGGAGCCTTTCTCCTTGGCCAGAATAAGGGTGCTGCCATAGCAGGTGCAGCCAGTGACCCCCAAATCTGGCTTCTGCAGCAGCCAGACTTCCCCTGTGTGCCGTGCGCTTCAGGAGCAGTGAAAGCCACTGAAAACTGGGCTGGTAATTTAGGTGTTTACTAGTGCACGGATTCAAAATTCCTTATGTCAGGTGGCCAAACGTGAATCACTGCGGTAGCTCCGGCAGGAGCCGGCGTTTCCCAGAGCACTGGGAAGGCACCTCCGTCCCAGGCAGGGTCTCTCCAAAGCGCCGGCTTCGTTCATTCGCCCCGCGCTCCCACGCCTGCTTGGGAGGACAGTGGTTCGTGAAACACCTCCTGCGGCTCCGAGGCGGAGCGGCGAGCCGGCCGGGAGCCCGGGCCAGGAACGTGGTGGCGCGGCAGCCTCAGCCTGCCGGCCGGGCGGACGCAGGCGGGGCGGGTTTCCCTTCCCCGCGGAGGCTCAGCTTTCCGGGAGGCAGGAGCGCTGCCCTGGCAGGCAGCCGGGGAGCGGGCAGCCGCAGGAGATGCTGCCGTGACCCTTGTACCCTACCCCGGCTGATGTACGACTGCCGGAGCAAGGCAAACGCGGGGCAGGGCCCCCCATCCCGTTATGGCGGGGTGAGACCCCGGCCCCTTCCCCATGGAGAGGGGCTGAAGGGCCCGAAGAGGAGGGGGGCGAAGCGGCAGCAGCACCGCAGACGCCGCCTGCCGCCTCCTCCAGCCGCTGCGCCCCGTCCCGCTTTGCTCTTCACGCCGTCCAGTGGAAGCCGGGCCGGCGCGGCGCTGGGGCGGGCGGGGCGTCCCGGCAGGGGCCCGGTGCGCGAGAGGGGAAGGAGTT
>VXBL01003409.1:1118306-1148330 GCA_013400195.1 Aramus guarauna
GGGGGGGGGGGGAGCAGCACATTAATAAGAAGTGCAGTACAGTCACTTTGACAGCACCCCATAGTTCACTATATATTGTCAATTTATGTGTTGCAAGTGTAGTTTTTNATGGGGAACATGTGGCTTCTCAAATAGGTTTTAATATCACAGAGCAGAAGCCAAAGTGGTTGTTTCACCTTAAAAGAAAAAAAAAAAAANTCCAGGTAACATGACAGAAAGTCAGGTCTTGGTAATACTACTGCACTACGATGCTGTGGGAAATACCAGCACAGGACAGGAGCCTGCCTGGTGCTGAGCGCTGAACACATCAGCTCACCCTGCCCCACGCATGCATGCCAACCCCTGTGCAAGCTCTTGCCTGAATTGCTCTTCTCTCCTCTTCTGCTTGCTCAGGTTATGCTTGACACCTATACCCTTATCCAGAAGCGATAGTCTTGACATTTATTCCATCCCTGAAGTGCCTGTCCTCTTAACTGCCAAACCCACAGTGAAGTAGTGCTCATGAAATTCCCTTAGAAACAAAACACACAGTCCTCACACACAAAGGGAAAGGGCTGCTGAAGCCCAAGGGTGTCACGTAGCCCACAAACAGATCCGTGACTTTCTGCCCCTGCTGACCACTAACACACGATGCTCGTTATTCTTGTTGGTGCTCACATTATTCCTGCTGGGCTGTAACATAGCTATTGTCTCTGCAAACAGCATTTACTGCCAGATGGGGAGTGCTGCCCTGGAACTGAATGCAGGCAGAGGTGACCTCAACATAGATTGAATATTATTCAGCTGTCAGGTAAAGAGAAACAAGGTACAAGGTGGTTACTCTTCCCTGTGAGCAGAGGTAGGTAACAATCTAATCCCAGTATTCTATAATTTTTCTTTTGCCTTTTTAAGAAGAGCACTGCCAACATAGAAAGAATAATGAAAGTTACAGCATATCTCCCTTCCACTAGTTCATCTCCCAGCAGAACCACGTAAATGTAATTCCTTCTGAAACACTGTCACTGCTCATCTCTTCAAAAGGGAGCTGTATGGTTTACTTTTTGTATTGTTTACCTAAGAAATTCACTAGCTGTGCTTTCCAGAATCTTAGGGGGACTAGAATGTCAAATGTTAAATGGAATTGCTATTTTTCCTCTCAAGAAGTTGAGTTGTAGTTGAGCCCTGTTTAACGTCTGCTGAACAGATCAAAATCTTATTGACAACGTGCTCTGGGCTATGCTACAGTAAAACTAAAGCCAGTTAAGGTTCAAGGCAAAATGAAGTTTGGATATATTGCAGAGGCAGCCATCAGTTCAAGTTGTCATTCACCTCCCATCCAGGTCAGCAGGAAGAACCTTCACCTCATTTGACAAAAAAAGGTAAATGATTGCCCCAAGTTTCCGCTGAGCTACCTCGCAGCTGAACGGCTGCATTTGCAGAAGCTGTGTGCCAGCCCGCAAAGTACAGCCAGACCCATCCCTGGTGGTGCTACGGAAAGCAAAGCTCATTAGCAATTAGGTCACAAGTCAGTCCAGGAGTTGGTCACTTGTAGCTTCCAATTTAGTGCTCCTCAAGGGAGGACTCAAAAACCATCAAATGACCTCCAGAAAGACTGTCCCTACTTAAAGGCCATTGAAGTGCAAAGAAACTGTCAGCAAGTAGTTACTTGAGCAGCCTGAGTCAAATTCTAAATCCCAGCGACATGTGGGAATAGTCCAGCAGCTGCGCAAGCCTCTGCCCCGCCTTCAGCTGAAGCAGGCTGCTGCCGCCCTGCCCCACACCACCAGTTGCCGCATGACCTCTGCTGCCGGCTCCCAGACCTTCACTAGTCACCGTGACAAAATGAAGGCGAGGGCTGGTACAGGGCATGGAGGGGCCTTAACACACACGCTGGGGGAAATGAAATCAGACAACTGTACAGAAGACACAATTCACCTTTAGCTTTAATTAAAATAGAGTTTATTAGCTTTTCTTTTAATACAAACATGAGAAAGGAAAACCACCTGAAGATGTAGCGTTATTTTCAAAATTGAATTGTGATCAATACCTGAAGTGCCAAGTTCCATGGATTTGGGAGCCAGGGGCTGGCGTATTTGCATACCACAAAAGACTATATGCATGATTTTTAACAAGTGAGTGCAGCCAAACTGATGATCACACTCGGACAGCCCCACTCTCAAAAGCATACGGACTTGCTATTCAGTGTTAAGTTTCTGGGCCTTGGCTGGAAGAGGAAGTGCACAAAACCCATGCCATTTGGAGGGAGATCCTCCCTCCTTCCTAGGACAAACCGCCTAGAATCTATTTGGATCCAAGAAGGGAAGATACTAAAGACTTGTAACAGGAAGAGTCTAATAATACTTATCCTGTTTAGACTTCAGTTTAAGAGCCTGAAAGTAAGCTCCCTTCCAAAGTCTCAGAAGGAGCAAAACTCAAGCCACTAGAGCAGTTGCACAAGATAAACTTAACTTTGGAAAAAAAAAAAGGGGGGGGGTTTATAGAAAGCTGTTTAATAATTCTCAATTGAACACAGTATTTTTCAATCTACCTTGGTAGGTAGTCCAGGATTCTCAAACTCATTACTGTCTCATTATGCATGTAAATCCCTCCCAGGAAACAAAAACCTAGGGAGAGGCAGATGGATGCACAATATCAGCTTTAGGAACTCCACTGTATATAGCACAAGAGATCTGCAGTTGAACTCAGAGAAGCAGTGCTGCACACACGCCATTCACCACTGGATTGCTACACTGTTTGGGATGGTGATGATGTTTCCAGACCAACTTTCTCATTCAATGCCTCAGAAAAAAAATATACAGATTGCATCTCCTCCAGAGCAATGTAAGTATTAGAAAATGAGAGAAGCACCATAATTCACAAGAAATGCAGCATGGACCCTATACATTTTTAACAATACATAAAACCATATCTCTGCCCCCAGTCAAAACATTCAAAGTCTTTTGACAATCAATTCTCTACTGGAGTGAAGTTGTGGGTGCAGAGTTGGAATTCCTTCCTGCTGGGCAGCTTCTTGGTTATGAACAGATCACCAATAATAGCAGCTTTTAGTAGCCAAACCAGGGAAAAGCTGTCAACACATCTCTATGCTACTGTTTTCAGCTCCAGAGTGGCTTTATACTTTAAGAGTCCCATGTTTTGTTTTTGTTAACACTGCATCGACCTGAAATACAAATGCAGCGAGACTCTGGATGACAGGGGAGAGGAGGGAAGAACATTGTAACTATAGTCATGTGGTTAGTGTTTAAATTCTAAAATTTAAAACTACTTATTATTAAAAATGTCAAGAGTTCACAGCTATAGGCCTACATAGTAAGCAAACATCTGTGGGGGAGAGAAGTTTGTTTTTGCACCTCTGGATACATTAGAAGGAGGAGAGAGATGATTTGACAAAGGTCTTGTCTTTTGCACCAAGTATGCTCCTCAAGCTCTGGGCTCCCTTGGCTAGTTTCCTCTCCTCCTCTTGCTGGAAGACACCATCACCGCTGGCTTGTGTGCACGGAGTGGTGGTACTCCTCCGATTCATATGGATGCTGGTTCATGGTGCGGCACCTTTCTCTCTCCTCAGGAGAGGATGGCATTAGAACGGCGAATACCAACTAAGTTATCAGCACTGAAAGATCGTCTCATAGCAGCTTTTGACAAGTCTTTGTATTTGTCTTCACACAGCCGGGAGATAGCCTGGATACCACGTTCAGATACAAAATGAAAAGTCCACGTTAGAAAAGTTTGAACATTTCAAGGAAGCTTTTACAAGTGTAAGACCAACAGAGCAGGCACTCTGTAGCAGTGATGCTACTAGCTTATTTACTCTCACTCTAGGTAAAAAAGAACTAGTTTGGAGGGAAAATATTAAAAGGGTCTGTCCCCATGCTAACAAGAACCCTATCCATCAGAAAGTAAGACTTAAGAAAGGTGCTTCCATATCCAAGTACCTTCATTCTCTTACCAGTCTCACTATCTAATGAAAAACTTAGATCCATTTCACACTTACAAATTTGTGGAAGTTACATTCAAAATTGCACCTAGTAGCTAGGTCTGATGCGTGCAGCAGCACAAAAAATTTAACAGTCCAAAAACACACACAGCCATTTCTATAAGAGAAAAGGTTCAGACTGAAAAGGTTTCTGCACTCTCTCAGGCACCTTGCCCGTGGCCACTCGGTGCAGGCGAGCCTAGGAAATGAAGTTCTTCTAGGCTGTCCGTTTTGCCTTTACCTTCTCTACACCCTTGCCCGCAACACGTGCTCTTCCCGGGATTGCTCACGTGACCAGGCTCTGGAAGAGGTCTGAGAAGGGAAGGCAGCCCACCGCTCCACAGCATGGCAAAGGCCATGGCACTTTAATACAGCTATTAAATTAAGTTGTCCACATGCACTGATATATTTAACCTCTTTTTCACCCATTTATTGGCTTGCCTCTGCTCTGCTTCTATACCTAGTCAAGCAACCTTTATTCAGGCACAGCTATTTTAGTAACAAGCCTAATTATTTAAATCCTAGTAACACATGATTGTCCAGAAAACACTGTGTGTCCTCCCCTGCAAGGCTGATTTCTGATTGCAACCTTCAGGTATTATCAATGCAAATAAATAAGGACACCTGTAATAAAGGCCGAACTGAATTTTAGTCCTGAACATTTACCTCCATTAATAATTTACCACCTATAACCAGATGAACTTTCAGAGTCCTGCGATCAGCTACAAGCCTACACCTTCCCTTTAAGGCAGCACCCATTCAGCACAGCCCAGTGTTCTGGAAGTTCAAAAGGTGAAAAGCACTCTGAGCATGAATAAACTTCTAAGTGTATTTTAAAATAATTATTTACATTTATTTCTGCCGACCTTCTGGAGGCATGCATTTGGCTCAAGAGTGGCATTCTTTGAGACACTGGCTGCATGAGCTCTCAGTGCAAGACCAGACAGACTCTCCATCCTGTTTTAATGCTAGCACATCAATCATAAAGCAACCTGTGTTGACGTATTTAGCCCCAGTCGCCCATATGGTGTAAATCAGTTTTCAGTCCCTGGAATACTAATTCACTGTTTCATACAGGCTTCTATCAACTGCTCGTTTGCTTCTAACCAAAAGGTAGAATTAAAAATTTGAGCAAATGGTTTAAATATTTATCACGTTTTAGAATTAAAACCCAAAAATGTCCTATATACATGCATTAGTAAGTACATCACGGTTAATCACATACTGTACTGAAAATTACTCTGGTTTTAAATACTAAGCCCCCAAACGCTAGCAAAGAAGAAACAAAACAGGCTCACAATCTGTAAATCATCCACTTTGCCTGGGCACTGAGCAGTTCAGTAAACAATTTCCTGTGGAATATGAACTGCCCTACAACCACATTTACAATTAGTGACAGTGTTAGCTTAAAGTGCAAGTAACAAGGGTGAGACAAAGCAGAAGAGCTGCATTGCTTAACTTTAAATAGAGGGATTCATAGGCATATCATACCTATCATTTCAAAGGACCAGAAAGGACCACACTTATTCCCAAAGTTCAGCCACTTCTGGGACGAAATAAAAAAACCTGGCACTTGGCAGAATTATTGGGGGTGGACAATAGAACAATATAAGCCGAGAATACCGTAGCACACCCCCCTGTGAAAGGGGCTATGGTATCAGTGTACACAGGGCCTGCAGTAATGCCTTTGTTGAAAGGTCAACAAAACAACATGCAGAGTCATCAATTAAACCTGGACAGATGAAAGGTTGCATTGATCCAACAAGAAATTTTGCCTGGGAACTCAGGTAATTTAGATATTTTCAAAATGTCTTCTCTATCTCCAACAATTGGGAAGACAGACTGACTCTGCAAAAGTTCAAGTTTTTTAAACCGAGCCTTTGTAACAAAGGTGGCTGCAGGGACTCAGAGAAGGGCAGCCTTTCCCATCCAGCAGAAAGGGCCAGTAATCTGTATTTACACTCCTCTGGATATTCTGAAGGACTCTTATGGTTATTCCAAAAGTTTACCTTAAAGCAACATTTCTTTGGAAAGGTGAGGTTCTAAAAGTTGTGAAAAGAAACATACTATTTCTGCAGCTGTCCCCAAACAAATGTTTATTAAACCATGAGAGCAGTAAGAGCGCTCCCTCTAAATCTAAAAGCAGCTGTGCAGTGGGATGCAGTGGGAAACCTTCAGCTGGTAGTATTTAGAAAGGTCTGAATGTGACTGTCTCTAGGTGCTTGGAATACAGACTGCGACCAGGGAAGGACGGACAATCCATTAAATATGACACTAATCCTTTCAATCTTAAGTAGCCTAGCTGAGCTACGGTTCCCAAAGTAACATCCATTTTATTTTGCAATCTGCTAGACTTCCATCATCTCTGTCCTTCCCTCAGAATACTAGCTTAGCCTAGGCATGGTTTTAGAAGTGCTAACTGTAGCTCTAAGGGGTTAAATTAACCTGTAATACACTAATCTAAAAGCTTTTTAGGTTTTCTAACCGCCACTTAGTATGATTAGCAACAGATGCTCTTACTACACAGAGTCCCCTGCTCAGCCAATCTCAGACCATTACCTCCAGTTTCTGTGCTCTCTCTTTACTGAGAGGCTCCAGCAGAAAGCTCAGGTTATTGTCATCTGCTAGGGAGCGAAGATCGAAGTAGTATTTGGCGTAAACACTGGCAGGAACATTGATATTAAACTGCAGTAGCTCCAAGAAGTGTCTTTCCATCTCATTCCTAGGAGGTATTAAGGGACAGAAGACAAAGGAAAAAAGTCAGTTTTAGCTGTCTGAAAACCCTGAAGAGACCTCAAGCTTGTTTTTAAAACCAGCAACTTTGAAATAGTCATCAAGAGCTCTGCATTATTAGTTTCAAGAGACAGGTCATTCACTAGTGCTCAAAACAAGGTGCAGCTTTTGAGTCCTGGCACCTCCGGCTCAGAGAGAAAGGTAGTGCCCTGTCGTGCACTCGCTCGGCTGACCGGGGAGGTTCATTCTTCGGAGTTCCATTAGTGCAGCTGTACAATTCATGTGCCATTCTCACTCTCGTACGGCCCCACACTATAGTGATCAGATGAAAGGAATGATGTATGCTGTTTATTAGCTCTGAAGAACTTGCAGACATTTTCACCAGGCTGATAACAGGAAGGGGGTTTATTGAAGTAGAGGCGGACTAACAAAAGGAGTAGGCAGATCACCACGGCAACAAATGGATCTATGAAGAGCTGCTGCTATTATCTCACAGAAAAAAGCCTCTTGAAGCAACATGGATTCATCTCCAATAAATAAATAAATAAGCAGCATTAGGTGGGAGAAGGAATTTTCTCCTCAGTAGCATTAGGCAGGATAACAAAGTACTATGTCAAAGGGCACTGTCCAGTTTTTACTTACGCGTCTATTTTCACTGGGCAAAATATTTGGAGGAAAGTGGGGAGAGCGCCATGACATGAAAAAGGCTGCTTCAGCTACTGTACCATGGTTAGCTAAATCAGAGATGTTCTACAGAGGAAAAATAATGTTTTACAAGTTAACCTAAAAGAAACTGATGGTGCCCAAGCCAAGCAATTCAGTTCAGCACTTAACCCAACGATTGTTCCAGTATGGTAGCAGACCTGTCTCAACAGAATTTAGCAGCTGTTACAGGCCAACTGTGAACACACCAGAAGGTAAGGTGCACAAATTCAGTGCCAAGGCTGTTCTTGCTTTTGGGGAGCTTTTACAATCGATGTTTTACCTATCAGAAGCAAGGGGGGGGGAATAAATCAAGAAATCATCCAGGTTGTGTCCGGTATCGGATGGCAGGTCTCAATATGAATAGCAGCTTTGTGCTTGTTTCTACCATGGTGGACTTGAGTACCATTGAACCTAGTGCCAAAATTAATTTCCTGTTCATATGGTCATAAGCCTATAGAAATGTAAATCAGATAATGTTTTGATGATCAGCTGATCAGAGCTTGATTTACCCTGTGAATAAATGCTCTTCACTGCCCCTTTTGTACTCACTACGCTAATTCATTTTAATTGTGTAAAAATACAATTCTTCATTGGATTAACAAGTCTATTAACAGTGGTTTAAACCCTGGGAAAAGATAATGCCCATGTGTTCTCTGTGCCTTATTTACAAATATATGTAGCCAAAAGAATGAACAGCATGTGTCCCCTTACAAGCAATCATAGCAAGATTAGCAGCTGCACAGTTAATTTTTCAGTGATTATGGATTCACTCTCATCAAAGCAAGCAAGTTTTGACAAAGGATGACTTCCAAATATCAGTTTAATTTCCTTTGAATTTTATTCCATTAGAAATAAGTAAAACAAAACAAAAAAAACACCCAAAAGCTAAAAGAAGAACCCCTCTCAGTAAAAAAAAAAGTCATGCCTGAAATCCTCTGCCAATTGTTTTCTGTCAGTAATGCTTGTATTCAAAATACCTAATACTCACCATCAAGGAGCTAGTTAAAAAAAACATACTGGAACAACTAAAGCTGACCCTTAACTACAGTACTAAGTAGACATATAAACTTAAAACTCAGTTTTGCTGAGTATTTTAAGTAGTTTTCTTAGGTCCTGGTCATGGTGATGTTACCCAACCCTGGAGCACTGAAGCCTGCCAAGTTGCAGCAGTGCAGGGCCTGGGCTGGACATCCCTGGGCCACTGTCAGAAAGGGGTTGTACAGTTTCTGCCCCTACCTAAATTTAAAGGTCTAAGTCATTTCAAATGAGATGGGATTACAAAAATTCCATCTTCAAACTGTGTGTGTAAGCCTAAATTCAGCCTATTTTCCCTACCACCATCACTGCTTTGAAAATGTAAGTACTGACAATTTCAGGAGACCCAGCATCAACAATAGAGAGTAAACATCCTGCTTGTTACAGATATTTTCAGTGCTATCAATTTGATTTGTCCCAAATAGGGCCAGAAGAAGAGACATCAAAAAGAGCAAGATGTATACTCCAGCACTTCCAACATCACTGACCCCACTTCAGCCATCTCAGAGTTATTTGCAGCAACACTTCAAGTATGTTCCTGAGGTAGATGAGCACTCTGAGCCAGGTTGAGTGAAGATGTACATTGTATAAAATCACTAATTATGCTTTCCTGAAAGCATGGCTGGCACAGCCCTGCCTTTGGAGACAAAGAACTCCCAGGCAAGGGGTATGTATAAAACAAGGTACTACGTTTGCTGTTGCTGTTTGTGATGTGAAATAATTTGAACAACAAAAAATGTTTCGGTGCAGTAACTCCCCCATTTTTAGAAAGGCCACCCCCCACCTAAAAGGAAGAAAACCAGCTATTCCTTCTCCTAAGGAGTCCCAGATAAATAATTACTGTATTTTAAACATTAGCTTTAGGCTGAATCCAGGGAAGAGAGCTCACCTAGGTAGCCTCCCAGTGCTGTGTGCAAAGCTCTAGCACCTCTCTCTGCTCTTCTACTAGAATTGTTACTGCACAGGCCTGCACACATGCTCCATTACAACACAACAGTGTGATAAAACTCCAAAACACATAAAACATGTCATTAAGTTTATTAAGGCCAGAAAGCCTAATATTAAGCTTGCCTTCTAGCATTTGTACCCCTGTGATAGTAAAGGAAATAGAGGAACAAGCTGGCAAATAGAATTAAAACAATAGTGTTGACATCTCAAAGCTCTCAGAGCTTTGCAAGAAGGAATTTATCAGAAAAACTAATGGGCCAAATCGACTCCACATAAGCACGCCTCCAGCCCGTAGTATGAGCCTGGAACCACAAGGATGAACATCCTCTGAAACTGCAGAAATTGTAGGGCTTGAAGCTGAGTGCACCAAGAAAAGAGAGCAGATTCAAAATTTCTGAAAAACTGAAATCTACATCTGAGATGAGAACATATACAAGAAACAGCCTTACATAAACAAGCAGTAGTAAGATGGAGGATTTTGTTCTCAGCACTGTTGGCGAATCTAGAAACTCACCCAAAGAGGATGAGCTGTAGCGGTAGCTGGATGTAACACATGCAGCCACAGATACCAACACAAGTAACACCTGTCTGCCAGCAGCAGCAGCTAGCAATGCTGGCCTTGAGATACTTAGGCTTTAGCTGGATACAAGAACAGACACCTAAGTCACAAGTTACGGCTTACTTTGCAATTTTTCAAATTCTAAAATGGAGAAGTCAGGGAACAGATATAGTTCACTTTTTTCTTCCCAAAAAGACTTCTGATAAGACTATAAATTGGGCACTTCAGAGTTACACCAATGAAAAAAATTAGTGGAAACAAGCAGCCGGTCCCATCGTTTATCACTGGGGGGAAGAAGGTAAAGAAAACTAACTTTGAAGTTACTCACTCAAGTCATTAGAAATATTAATACATATTTGTCTCAAAGTAGGGTTATCCAAAGTTTCCTACGTTAAAAAAGGGAATGAGGCCAGACACCAGAGATACATCATGTACACATATCATAGCACCAGAGACAGACATTTTGTATGATCACAAAAATTGCCATTAAAAAAACCAAACCAAAACAACCCCACCACTGCAGATTAGCCAAACCTTGCAACTTACATGTCTTCAACAGTAATGTCCTTCAATATTTGGCAATAATCCACATTCCACACAGCCTGATCATCCCAGACTTTAGAAGCCAGTAGAATAGCTCCTAGGACTATCCTCTTCCAGTTACTAGGGCATATGTCAATCTCTGCATAGGTTAAAAGCCTTTCCAAATAAACCTATAAAAAGAAAAAAAAAAAAAAAGAAACCACCACAGTTTTATGTGTGTAATTAAGACCTGGAGCTGAGTTCTGAGCAGTGAGCATGCCAGTCCAGTATGACTATTTTATCCCATTACTGTTAAGTGCGTCAAAATAAGTATTAGTGATTACCACTTACACTTTAGAATCCCGGCTTTCAGGAGTTAGAAGTTCTGTTTTTCAGTACAACGCAAGAACTGGATCACCAAGGTATACGATACCTCAGAATCGGTTCTGAGCAGCGAGCACTGCTGTTTCAGTGAGACACTGCTAGAGTTCCTTCCATCACCGAATCACACAGTCACTGACAGGTCCTCATCCCGGCCTATCGGGATAGTAACTCACAACATCACACTAGCCTTTCATCACGGTTAAGGTTCAGCACTTGGAGCTTAACAGGAAGTGCTAAAACCTGCACTGTGATCTGTAGGCATGGGATGAAAATGCACTAATCGCTATCTTTCCACAATGAAAGGTGTTATAGTGCTAGTTCTGCTTCACCCTGTAAAGAACAGGCTTCAGCCTTTCACCTATGATGTTATCCTCTGCTTTCCTCTACATCACCAACTGCTTAGATAGTGAAAGATACCAAAGTCCAAAGATATGTCTTGGTCTTTTACTCATTCCTCCCCCATAATCTCAAATAGATCAAAAGATGTTGAATCAGTTGCTGCCTTAAAAGCTTTCTGCTATTTCACACTCCTATAATGACCCATGTACTAAGTAATTTGCACTTCCAAATTTGAATATAGATTGGTTTTAATGTTCTATGCCCTAAGTCCAAGTTCCTAATGAAACCGCAGATGAACTAGTGGGTGCAGGAAGCTGTTGTACAGGTCTAAGGGCAGGAACAATCTGTATTACTAGGGTCTGCCCACCCTCTGCCAGTAGCCCTCAAATGGACTAAAGGTGTTCCTATAATAACAGAGCCATCTAGTGGTAAAATCCACTTTTAAAACTATTTCTATTTTTTGTAAAAACTTCAGCTGGCTAGATTGCCTGGGGTTAGCTATCATCTTGTTCTGTCAAAATCACTTGCATATCTTTGGAAAAGCAAAAACCTCAAACTACTTTCAGAGTTTTTCAATAGCTCTAACTATCTGGCCTTTTTAATTACTGATTTTCCTTATTAAAGACAGTTGTTCAAGCTGAGTTTGCTTAATTGCCACATTGTCTTTTGGTGACAGTTCTGTTCTCCTTTCAGACTGTTTTTCAGAAAGAAGCCACAATGAAGACTGAAGTCTAGTATGCAACAAAGTGCAACTTAAGAGATTATCTAATGCAGCAATTATATAGGCTCTGTTTTTTTCTTTCCCTTCATATATATATATATATGGATATGCATGTGTATAAATAGATTAATCAATATCATTATCTTTTTTTATATCCATCTTGCTTTCTGAAATCAAACAAACTAATGAAATTATTTTCTTACTATTGCTCTTAATTCCAAGTACCTCCATGTCACCTTGGGGAAAAAGTTGTACCCTCTTTGGTTTAATAAAAAAAGTTTGATATAAAGGTAGCAACGATCAAAGGACATAATAATGAGAAAGTTCATTTGGAGATCCTAGACTATTGATCCTCAACCCCTTAGGCAGCATTATTTGTACTGGTCTAGTTAATATGAACTCAAAACTCCCACTTTGCTCTCCACACAACTGAAATAAAAGATGTCTTTGTGTCTGATCTTATTATACCGCACTGTTTGTGGTGTCCCACTCTTCTGCCTTTCTCAAGCTTCTGCAGCAAGTTATGTATCCTGAAACAAACAATGTTTGACTGGACAAGTAATTAAGCATTACATATTCATATACAGAAAAGGTAAGTTCCTTTTTAGTTAACCATTTCTGTGACTAGTTACAAACCTTCTCCAATGAACTCACTTGTACAATGTCTTCATTATTAACAAGGTTTCAGGAGATACGGTAACTATTTAAATGTCTGTTCAGCCCAGTCACTCACTGAGGGAAAAACAAGTCTTCCAAACCCTCAAGTTCCCGTAATCAGGCATCTCTTACCAATGTCACTATTGCACATTCAGCTGTCAGCTGTGCAGCACTGAAAAGTGTCCGAACAAACCGGTAGATGTGCTTGTGTTCAGGGTCATGCTTGTAGTAGTCATCTGGAACTTCTTCCCGCTGAAAGAAAGTTCTCTGCATTACTGAAAACACGTGTTACTTAAAACTGACTTTAAAGAACAGCCACACATGGTTGGTTGTTCTCACTGAGCAGAAGTGTACACAACCCTTCCCTGTCACAGGGACAGAATAAAATCATATACTGAAAGCACCAAGCAGCCTTGCAATATTATGAATATTCCAAACAAAGCACGATAGCCTTAGATTGATATTATTGGTTTGAACAATTTTTTGATCTGTAAGGCTAATGGGAAAGACCATGAACTACCATCATTACAGGTGCTAACTAATGTCCATGGAACCTTTTACAGACGGGAAAAAAAAAAAATAAAAAAGGTTTCTCCCTGCAAGAAAATCACAGATATATACACACTACACAGCAGGGAACCACTGGTGCTTCAAAAGGCAAAATTAAGAGACTTCACAAGATTCCCCTTCCAGCTGAGGAAAAGCTGAAGAACACATGTCAATAATTCTGTCACAGGTAGGACTGGAAGGTAACTTATGATGTCTTCACAGGACTCGTTCTTCAGAGATTCCAGGAAGACAAGAAAGCTAATAAACAGCTAGATTTAACTGACACGATGCTCAACTGTTTCTAAATACAGAGGAGAAAAGCTTAGAAATAAGCAGGCTGTAAAGCAATCCTAAAATGAGTGTTTGAGCATTCTGACCCTCAGACATTCTGATACTCAGCACTCTTCCTGAGGGATGAAACTTCAAGAGCTCCAGCTTTACACACTGGTTCTGCAAGACCGATACTGAATAGGTTTCTATCTACAGTCCAAGTTAGACCTATAGTATGATAAAGATACCAGAACAGCTTAGCTGCTTGACATTAAACAAGTAGTCATAAGGTAAGCAAAGCAGCAAGCATTTTCATGGATTTCGTAGCTTAATATAGCCAGCAAAGAGTGTCCAGTAAGGGACACAATGACTTTCCTCTATTCATACGCACTAAATAGGAGGTAGGCTAGATGAAAGGATCAAAAGATGTCAGCTTGCTAAAAGAAATTCTCTTCCATGTGAAACCACAGATTCAGACAGTTAAAACATATCTTCTATATAGCTCTTCTCCTGAAGTTCATTATTTTTCTTGAGTAAAGAGTTGCATTTATTCAGGTGTATAATTCTTAGCACAATGGGTCATGTTTAGGGATGAAACTCTTAAACTTAAAATATTTAATTGTTTATTAAAAACTGTTTATCAAAAACTGTTTATCAACAAGCCAAATCTGTGAGATAGATTAAGCTGCATTCACTCGGGTAAGTCCCAGAGCAAACTGGATTTTTAAAGCCACTAGAGCTTTGCTAAATTCATTTCAAATGAGAACCAAGAGGAAGTGGTTCTGTAGGACAGTCATTAAGCTGGTAGTGCTCAAACTGGGCATAAAAAGCACACGCCCCACTCTCAAGTTTGCCTCTACTATGAGGTTTTGCATCTTACAGATTGTCTAAACAGGTGTACCAGGATCAGTCACATTGAAATCAGATGCTGAATGCCCCTAGATGTTGCTGCAAGCAGCATTAAGCATTTGCTTTAGAATTTTGCCTTTCAGGGTTTTTTAAAGACCAAACTCACTGTCTCCTACTTTGTGTGATGCTTCACATATTATGGTCTTCTGTTTGCAGTCATTTAAAAGGTTAGGCGCATACCTACTAACCATGTCTTCCTAAATAAATAGGAACAACTTTTAATTATAGTGTTAAAGAAGGAAAGAAAGGAGTCAGACAAGAAAGCTTGAATACAAGATACGCAAGAATCAGCATGTGTTTGCTTTCTACTTATATTCAAAGCACAGAAAACCAAACGTACTTTGCAACAGTTAGAAAGACTGGGCTCTATTTGTGATATAGCTGATATCAAAAGTCTAGAGAACACTGTTTGCACTGTATTTTCTATAAAAGATACAATTTAAGATCAATTTGCTTGTGACCTGGTGCTAAGGCATTTTTATGACTTACACAATACAAATCAAGATGTTAAGAACATGCATATTGATACACATTCAGGGGATCAAAAAGTTACACTTACTGTGAGAGGATGAGATTTTTCATCAAAAATATCCAATGATCTGTCAGAATCTCTACAAAGTAAAAATCTCTAGTTTAGCAACAAGAGTTAATTGGTAATGCTACCCTCCACTAAAAAAGTATTATTCATTATAGAGGATAAAAGGGACGGATTTTATAGTTCAGTTTTTCTTGAAGTTATATTGTATTTTTGCAAAGCATTTAACAATGAGATCTTACAACTGACTATTTAAGAAGCTAAACAATGAATAGCTATCCATGTTCCCACATTATGCTTAGTACAGTTCTCCCTTAAAACGTGAAACCATCTCATTAACAGCATGTATTTCAAAAAGGCAGCTGTAATTTTGAAGCATATGCTGTAACTAGCTATAAGGGCACAGGCTATATGTACATGGGAGAGTGTTCTTTCACCCATCAAAACTCATGTGTACCTCTGTATTCAGGAAAAGCTAAACAAAGTCCAAAGGCTGATTTGTGGGGAGTTAAGTGTATGTTCCTTACTCCCTTGGTTTTGCCTTTTTATGCTTCATTCTTGATGAAACATGTGCCCTTCAATGGGTTGGTACTGGCCCTTCCATATCATCTCAAGAGGGGGTAACAAAGTGGAAGCAGATATAGCATAAGTGCCAGATTTTTCAACTCCCTTAAGTCATACTAGCTGTTACTGAAGTGACTAAGTCCATATCCCTGCCTCAAAATAAAGTTGTCTTATTTCAGAAAAAAAAAAAAGTTCACTCACCTGTTCTTTATATGGTAGAATATTGCTAGTGTTACACTAAAAAAGAGGGAAAAAAAAAAAGATGACTTAAAGCATATTCTGTGCACACTATTCCACTGCAAAACCTGTTGTTCAGGGCAAAATGTTCAGGGCAAAATGTTCAGAATCCATTACATATGGGCTTCCTCTCACATTCTCGTGTACTCTGTGTCTTATTTCTGATGTCTACCTGCCTGAACAGAAACTGGACAAATCAAATTTGCTAGCCAAACTACTTTTACATTCATTGCACAGATATTTGTGCCATGAAATAAATGTTATGCTGCATTTTAAACACACACCTTCATTGCCTGATTAGTTGACATTTATTGAAAATGTGGACTATTTGCAACTAAATTATAGTAGAAGTTCTACTTGATGTTACATATACTGCTGTAGAGATTCTGCTGATGTTTTGTCTGTATTTCTGGCTGTCTAATAAAGGACCTGTCTAAAAAAAAGCAAAAAAAAGATGATATTATGCTAGCATAATCCAAGAAGGGGACGAGAACAGATCTCAGTCTCTGCTGAGTCAAGTAAGGCAATAGATTTCATATTGACACTCATCTACTGTGCCCAAATTTCAGATACTTTACTGGCAGTGACAACAGGAACACTGCCATCACAGGAATCCGTCATGGCCAAGCTCTGATCTGTTGGCAGTGTACACAACTTCAAAATGGCACAAGCACCATCTTTTAGGTTCTTCCTTTCTAGAAAAGGAGTGACATGCTAGATACCTTTGTTTGAAACCAAACTTTAAAGCGACAATCAACTTAGACATTTCCAAACTCTACTAAGCTGTTAAAACAGTAAAGCTACTTTGCCTTCCTTTCCCTTCAAGAGTAAAACTCTTCTCAATTCTCAGCTGGTGTCATCTATGCGCAGAGAACTCTGACCTATTGTTCTGGGTACCACAAACAGCCATTTCCATTGGAGAACCAAGACAACTAAACAATTACCAAACTCACCTACCTAAAATAACAGATGAAGAAGAAGTACAAAGGCTAGAACTACAACCAAAGCCAGCAACATACCGATAACCACAACTAGAGGGCAGACTAATACCACTGGCAAGCAGCAAAGACAGCCCTGCAAACTTCTGCAACTCCATACAAAATCCATCTCAAGTTTTCCCAGACTGAAAGGCAAATCCAGAAACTGTCAATGTGAAGCCTTTGAGTGCCCCACCCCAACACACATTTTTAAACCCAAAATGCTGACAGACTTCTGCGCTGCCTCAGATTCTCAAGTGCACAATGATAACTACTTTGAAAGACAACAGTGCATTAGCTCTGTAACTAAAAAAAAAATAATTTCGCTTCAGCAGTCATAATGAACCAGACCTCTCTACACCCCTTCCATGACCAACCCAAACAAGCAGTGCTGCACTCCTCTTGTTCAAGTATACCACCACAAAATCCCAAATAAACCTTGCAATGCTACGCAGCCCCTTGTTGATGACAAACGGTTCTTACCACTTTATTGTGCTTCTAAGGTTAGGTTGACTGACGGTGCTGTCATCTATAAATATTGTTGAGCATGAGCTGTATTTTTTCGTAAGCTGCCCAGGAGAAACCTTGGGGGTGGGGAAGAAAAAAGAACAGAAATACATTCAAGAAGAGAGATTCTGTAAGCTTTGGTTTACCACACTGAATACTGCCTTTACACCTCAAGTAGCTACTGCAGAGGACATCTTCATAGGCTCTGTAAGCTACCCTACAGCCATCAAGTTCCTCAGGATACCCTTTGTGTAAGACAGGTTTATAAATCAGCCATTGTAATATACAACATGTTGTTTCTAGATAAGTGATTTTTAGCAGAAATAGCTGCAGCTAAAGCAGCAAGTCCTCCAATTTTCTCACTTCTCCTCCATCCCACTCTTGCCAGTTCACGTCTCCGTCTTCCCTCTCTGCAATGTATTTGATAAGGGAGTCGCAGGGAAATCTAATGATCTTCTCCCTTCTTTTATATCCTATACCTTTACATTTTCTGGTTATCCAGTATCACTCCATGTAAAGACAGTTTTGCATTTGGGGTGTTTTGTTATATTTTAGAAAAAAAACGAAACCTCCTCTTGACATTGCTCACCTCACTCATGTCTTGTTTCATGCCTGGAACCTAGAAATAAAGTACTACTATTACCCTTACTTCTGCTATTCAGAGCCAGCAATATGTTCCATCATCTATTCTAATCCTGTAGATTTTATACTGTAAGAAATTTTCCTATGTAACACTACGTCAGGCTTCCCTGAGCACTTTTAGTGAATGCCTTGCACTAGAGCTAGGATGTCATAATTGATGGAGGAGTTTTAATCAAGCAATTCAAGATTCATTAGGTTTTGCCAGAATCTTTTCAAATGCCTTGTCTGAAAACTTGAAAGCCTTCCATATGAAAATGTTGGCACCCTTCACAACTCAATGGCTGCCTGGGAGCATCTCCCATTCCTGCTGAAGTTTGCCAGCAAAAACAAATCCAATCACACTTCACCTTGGTGCTGGCAGACTAAAGCAGGAACTGTAATTAAAAAAGAAAAAAAACCCACCATCTCATAATCATACTAAATACAGACTTGAAATATCATTATCTTACCAGTAACTTATCAGTAGATGCTTTTGCTAGACAGTATTTTTTAAACTTTGTGTTAATAACTTCCATTCTTAGCTTAACTAGTCAATAACTTTTTAATCCACTAATGACATTGCATCTTCTTTATATTGTTTTTTTTGTAAGTGAAGTGTCAAAATCAACTAACATTTGCAGAAGAACCTTACAGCATATTTTCAGAAGAACCTTAGAGCATATTTTCAGATTTTAAAACTAATGGATTATCATTTGTTTATCATGCTGATGATAATGTATCCAGCATGAAAAGAGAATGATGAACAAACATTTCTTACAATAAGTTCTGCAGTGATGCTCAAACACCAAGTCATTTAAGACTTGTCATCTCAGCTGAGAACTTAATCCAGCTGTATTTCTCCTTAAAAGAAAACAATGTAGGCAGTTTGACATATTTTCTCCTGTACTGTTCTGAAATGCTTGACTGATACAACAAAAAAATCCATTCTTATTCTTTTGACATCAGCTATTCTATGCTCTGTGATACCATGCCTGTATGTTTTTTAAAAGACAGGCAAAGATAATTCAGTTTTATCTTGCTAAGGAGGATTTGGAACATGCGTAGGACTATATACCTAGAACTACTACAGTTTTTTCTTGAATTTGTCTTTGTCCCAGAACACTAATATAATCTATAAGGCACACTAAGAATTTACTTACATGATTAATGTGGTTACTCTTCCTCTTCTCTCGCACTAGAAAGAGGGAGAAGAATGTGAACTGAATGGTTTCTAAAATACAATCCCAATTTACATTCAATAAAGTCATTCTATTAACCTAGTCTTCTGAAGTACATGAGTATTAAAATCGTCAAATTTTACTTCAGGTGTCTGGAAAAGTAGCTTGAGGAAAAAATACTGAGTTTTATCAAGCTAGTAAACTATAAACTACTTCCAACTATCCATGTGTACATTTAGGAACTACTTCTACCATCGCACGAAGGGAAAAACATCTCAGCTTTGAAAAGATGCTGTGCATCATGAAAACCTGGATGATTTCAGATAGTTCAAACAGACAATGTTCAGCATTCAACTTAGCACGACTTAGCAAAAGAAGTAGAAACATCACACACAGAACCTGCCAAAGACACACAAGGAGGAAGTGAGGTGCCCAGTATTACATACGTGTTCTCCTGTTAGACAGGGGAAGGTAAAAAATTGTTTCACTACACAGAAGATGCTGGCACAAGCTATGCCTATTTATCATAGCTGGAACCATGTTATTTGATAATTTTAAACTGTGTCATCCTTTCATTACCACTTGTTAACAGGACACATTCTCTTACATATTTAGAAAAATTAACAATTGGAAGAGAGTATCCAAATTTTTTTGGTCTTTTTGCATAAATCTAAACTCATAATCCTGATAACATCTCAGTAAGGGAGAATTTATGGATATTAATTCTACTATTTCCGTGGAAGGTTAACTAAACAAGTTGCAGTGAAATTAGAAAATAAATTCTTCTGCCCGACTTGTCCATGAAAATATCCTGTACAAATCAACTCATCCAACTAATACAAACTTCAGAGAATAGTTTAATAGTTATAATCTCACCCAGCAGACCATTTTTCTACATGAACACAAGCGTATACATTTCAATATATTACATTTGAAGAATACTGAACCATGTTTAAAAGCAATACTACTCCCAACACATGATGTTCATGTAGTTTGAAGGTTATTCGCAGCAAGGCTGAAAGGATGCACAGCAAAGCTGCACTACAACGTTCAAGAACTGTGTCAGCTTGCTAATTGCAACTCAGGCAGTGCTCATCTAAGATGTGTTTGAAATGTGCAGGTCAGATCCTCTGTCCATTTGAAGACTGACCTTAGCGGCCTCGAGGAAAGAGGCCTACACTTCCTTGGTATCACCTCTTCTGGAGAATCATGCCAGGGCTTGTTTCCACCACTCACAGATTACCCAAGCATTGCAAAGTTGATACAACTGACAATTTTACTACTTGCCATAAGACGCTGATTAGCAGGACTGCAACTGACAGACCTGTCAAAATAATTCTATTTTTCTGTGGCAAAGCTATGCTAAGGCAGAAGACACACTGCAGCTTTCCATCAACACATTTAATCTCAAGTACAACGCTGTCTTAGAAAAAACAGCATTTCAAGCAAGAACCAACTATAAAAGGAACAGAAGCATTTCTAAAAGAATCTTAAACTCCTTTTTAGTTGCAACTTCAAAATTTACTATTGTCAGAAGTCTTTTATTTGTGCAATATGGAAATGCCTCTGCTTTTTAACAGCATTTTGGAAAGCACAAGCTATAGTAATTGTTCAAAATTGACTTTATTAAGTAAACAAGGGATCTGCAAAGAAGCTGAAACCAGGATTCAAGAATAATTATGCTACCGAAACTATTCAGACAGTTTAAACCAACATATTCAAAAGGAACTGATACAGACCGATGGCTTAGGTTTATTATTTCTTGCAGAAAACTGCCTTTATTTTTAATTTAAAGCAATTTTTAAAGCAGTCCTTGATCATAAAAAAAAACCCAACAAAACACCACTGCTTGAAGCTTGAACTACACAAGTGAAGATAGCCTTGCTCCTGCAGACTAGTAGGATTAGGAGTATCCCGATATTTAAGCATTTAGAAGAACAAGTGATTTTAAGTGTTAAGTAAAACAGCCTACAAACACATTTCTGTGTAAACACACAAATTATTAATCCTTATGCTTTCAAAGAATTAAAGCAATGTAAGTTTTCTTGAGCTGTATAATTAAAATAGACCATTATTTTTCCAGGTTTTCTCCTGCCCTTTTTTTTAATTGGAAAAAACATTGCTTACCATCCGTTTGAGACTTGCTCAGAAAAATTGTGCTTGCTCTGGGATGATCAGATGGATTAGATTCCAAAGCTAAATCTGAAACAGAAAGGACAAAAAAAAGGAGACACCTTTAACAGAAGATGACGATTACGGCAATGATTCCCACCCAGCCTTAAAATGCTCAAGCACAGTGATGGAGACATAATCACAAACACATAAAATGGTCTGTCTCTCTAAAGCAAAACCTTACTTTTGCCAAGATAAACAAATATCTGACATTTTCCCCTCTGAAAAAAAGCCTGTGGACTTATTCCTACTGCCATGAAGCTCCAAAGTAGCTTATGGTTTCCATCAAAACAAAATCTGGAAAGGGAGATCTCAGAAAACAACATGCATCTTCCAAAGTCAGTATGTGCCCCTGCATGTTAGGGTAGCTGGATGCAGAGCCTGTGCTCAGTACAGGGCAGAAAGCTAGAACTTTATCAAAAGCATAACCAAAATCAACAATTCGGCAGGAAACAATCTCTGTGGTCTTATAAAAGAATGTAATAAGTAACTTTTGCTGTGCTGATAAGTATCAAAACATGGATCTTAACACTATTCTGTTCTTTTGAAAACCCTGTACAGCTAATACAGAACCACTGAAGAACAAAACGTTTGTTTTAATCCTTTGCCACAATGAACCAGTGGTGACATTAGATGAGGATACATTACTCCCTTAGATTACGATGGGAGCAATCACTAAAATTTGTTGATGAAACTGTAAACATCATGATGAAATTCAGAGCTGCATCAGCTTTGACAGAAGAAACAGCTGTTCTGAGGAAGTCATGCTATAGGGACACTTACTTATGTGAATATATGAACAGAATAATCTAGTACTGTGATCCTGTGCATCCTGGAAAGAGCACATTCGCATCCATTTACATTAGTTATTCTGATCTTCCTGTGTGCTACTTATGCCATGCTAACCATAAAAGTACACAAGCTTGCAAACTTGCACACGTTAGTATTTTGAGGTGGTATGCCAATGCAGTTGCCTCACTCTTATAAAAAACAGTCATCTAAGAATTACCATCAACTTTTAATGAAGAAAAAAAAAAATCTGAAGAGCTTTTTATGCACTCAACCAACAGAACTCTGGTTAAATAGTAGCCAAAGCATGCACAAACTGTCATGGTGCTGGAAGTCTTAACCATGTGAATGTTTTGTGCTGCTGCACCTAACCATAGCACAGCCACAGCCCTCATGCGTCAGCAAGTGAATGTAATTGCAGAAGTACGTGTGTCCCCAAGACTTCTCATTCCAGATTCGCACTGGTACACAACACTGGTATCCAGACCTGGACGTTTTCCAAGTACTTGGCTTACAACATCACTCATCTTAGTTCAGCAGTATTGCTCTGACACCGGTCCAGGATGCAGACCACTGTAATTTCGAACCTCTACTGTATAAGTAAGGTAGCCAACGTTTATTTAGGAACACAAAGATTGTTTAATCAGGAATTTCACCCCTCAAAAGAGGCCAGAGTCAGCTATGAAAGCAGACCGTCTCAAGTAGCTTTTAAACACGAACTTACAAAACCAGTATTTCTATTTTCACCTTACTGTGCTCATTCATGGCACACAGAGAACAGACACCTGAATTTAATCATGCAGTTAAAATGTACGAAGTCCTGGTTTAGAAGCCCTAGAATGGAATTTGCCTTACAGCTTATACCACTAATACACATTTGATTCTCTGAAAAAAAATCCCGCACACAATAGCATGCCATACTGGCACATTTTAACTACCGTTTGTAACGTCTCAACAAAACAGCTGTTGTTTAAAAATCATCCATGATGTTGATAAGTTTTAGCACTGATTTAGCAAAATCACTTGTAAGAGACAGTAGAGACACCAATTCTAGTTTCTAATGCTAGAACTATATTAAAAAAGAAAAACCTAAATTTTGACACAGACCGAGGAATTCACTAATAATGGCAAATATTAAACAACTCTTTAGATTTCAGAAAGGAGCGATTTAGAAATGGAAGTATTTCGCTAGTCTACCCATAAGTATCACCAATAGGCAGAACAAGACTGCAATATGCAGATTTAAAATAGATTGTGAGCAATTTATGATGCAAACAGAGCGAACAACTCAGAATTTATTTATTTACAGTTCAGCAGCAACTTTTAGAATAACTAGGTAAGTCAGGTTAGAAAGGACCTCAGGAGATCTCTAGCTCAACCTCCGGCTGAAAACAGGGTCAGCTATGAGGTAGAATTAAGCTGCTCAAGGCTTTATCCAGTTGAGTCTTGAAAATCTCCAGTGAGGGTCTGCAGAGCCCAGATCACCTTTCCTGCCGAGGGGCACTGATGCCCACAGGGCTATGGGACTCACTAGGGAGTGGGAGGGAAGAGCACATAGGACTGTACAAGACTTGTGTGATATGAGGCAACAGGGAACTTGGGGAGAACAAGCACAGGAAAACAGAGGGAAAAAGGTGACTGAATTCAGTAACTCCTAACACAGGACTTTGTGTTTCTCCTTATTGAATTTCACAGGGTTCCTGTTGGCCCAATCCTCCAGCCTATCTAGGTCCCGCTGAACGAGCAGCCTCCAGAATATTGACTGTTGCCCAACTGGGTGTCATTTGCAATTTGGGCGCACTCCATTGCCTCTTCCAGGTCATTGATAAACGTGAAACAGGACAGGTGCTTTTTTTCCAGGGAGGAGACAGTATGGGGTAACATCCATCCTCCCTTACCCATAATACACTAACATCTTGACTTGCCTGAGGTTTTGATTTACTTTGAAACTATATGGCTTGTTAAAGCTCGCTTCTTATATTGTTTTTGCCTCTTCTTGTGCTCTGCCAGTCCCTATATCCATGCTTCTTAGATGTTAGAAATCAGGTCTAGGACCAAAAGCACTGCAAGAATTAAAGGCATAAAATATAACCAACTTTCATTCCAGACAAGAAGAGTGTAAGATCTGCAGCACTGCAGGATGCACCAAGGGACTCAATATTGACGTGGTCACACAGGTCAAACTTGCCCCCCTGAACCTAAGCAGACCCACACATTTGAGGAGAGGAACAGCAGTGAAAAGAAAATGGACTTTACTGGCTCCAGTTCCATAGTGGCTCTGCCACTGTGGCAGCACAAGATACTTTCTGCTGAACAAAGTCAGGTGAATAAGCACCCATAGCACATTAAATGCACAACACAGATGATACAACCAGAGTTACGGTACTAATGAAGTCAAAGAGACGTTCTGTAGCCCCTGGTACAAAACCCCATGAGAAGTGATCAAGACCAAATGTAGCTAGGCCTCTTACCCCAGAATAACATGGTATTAGCAGCAGCAGTACATCTGCTTTTGTCTTGCAAGAGCATGCAAAGGAAGAAAGATGCATTTAGTAGACCACCTCCCTTTCCCCTTCTAAGAAGCTAGAGAATTTTAACTGTCCTTTCTGTGCTGCCCTCCCTGGACAATGCTTTTTTCCAAGCAATGGAAAAATTAGTCATATGATTTGCTCTTCCTAAACTGCCAGTTGTGCTCTTGAAATACCAAAAAGCAACAGCAATGTAGCTGAAGAAGGAAGCATAAGGCAGGTAAGGACATGAGAAGGGGCAATATGTAATGGGAAACACAGCAAAAGAAAAGCTAGAGGAAGAGATTAATCTGTCTGCAAACAATTTGACTCACAACCAAGCATAACTCTTAATACTTCATCCTGATAGCACCTACGAGTGCAAAACCAAGATATCTAGCCCTGAAAATAAGGGTAAGTCTTGATTAGGAGCTACATCAGAAGATGTATGATAGAAAGCTCAAGCTTCACAGAAAGTTAACAGAAAAAGAAAGAAGCAAGGTATGCCACAGGATGAACAGAAATAATGGGAATTAAAACATGTAGAAACAGGAATGAGAGAAATAAGAGAAGCAACAGGATGATATAAAAAACAAGAAAACAACTCCAAAACATTTTTGTTCTAGAGGCTATCAACTCAAAGAAATCAAAACACATTTTTTATCAGACCCTCACTCTTAGTGATAAAGAGGTGAGAAGGGAAGATTCCCACCAGAAATTAAGCCTGTGGGAGCGGCACAGTAACGTTGCCACACTACAAAGGCCCTCCACCTCTGAGAACTCTGTATTAAAAATAGCCTTCCCCCTTATTTCCCTACATCTCTCAGTGCCATTTACTCACGTGGTACTATCGAGCTTGTCAGATCAACCCTGTCTCCAACTGGAGCACAGAGAAGCCTGAACTTGCTTCTCTCTCTCTCCATTCTCATTTTTAAGAATCCCTTGCAGCTTGCTTGCCCTTCAATCTCAGCTACCTCTGCTGCCGCTGTGCGCTCCAGGCACTGATAAGAGCGTACAGTCCCCCACAGGGCAGATCATATTACTTTTAAAAGCAAACCTCTGCCTGAGCTCAAGATCTCATGTCCTTTCCTCAACACAAAAAACACATGAAGACTTTACTTTTACTCATCTATGCCATATAAGAACCTGTGTGGGTTTTAGGAATTTATAATGCTAGCTATTTAACTACTGTTTTACACACCTCCACGGGTGATTTCTACCTGTTAAGAACACATTTTACACACTGCATTGTGCTACATATATTATCTCATGAATAAAGCTGACAGTCAAAGACGTCACTGTTACTAAGTAGCAGCCCTTTGACAATTTCACTACTTTAGAATACTGAAACAATGCATTTCCTTTAACAGTTTTAGCCCTGTCTTCTGCTTTACTAGACAGCAGTAACATTTTAATACAGCACATATTTAAAGTATTAAATCAAAAAATCATGTCTTTGCTGTAAATTGAGTTTCTTCCCTTCTCGGTGGGTTACTAGCTTTGATTAATGTTTGACTTTCCCTTATATTTCATTACCTTAAAGCGTGAAAGATGTGAGTTACTTAATGCTCCCAATAAAGATTTAAAAATTAAAACAAATTAACAAATTTGCCAATACATTTCAGAAAGTCTCTTAATTCCTAACAATATAAAATATAAAATGATTTTCATATAAAATGATTTGTCCTTTAAATTATGATATTCTATTCCCACTTTCCTTACAATTCTGTTTTCTAAATTCAACCTGCTGTGTTTACTCCTCACCACCCAACACAGAACCTAGCACGCATCAGTTTCTTTCCATTTGCCTTCTCTTGTGATGTCCTCGGTTACACACAGGTTAGTCTATCCTTTAAACACTCCATGTCCAATCTTCTTCCCCAGATTCGAACAGAATGAAAGCACTTTGATCTCTGGATTCTTTATCTTCAATAGAATGCATCTCTCTTCCATAATGAGATGGACTCAAAAGACACAAAACTCACTCTGTTTTCATAACTAATACAAGTAAATTTGAATACATAAGACTATCTGTTGCGTAATGAAGTGCTTTCGAACACAACCAGTTCTCAGAAAGAAACTTTGAGGGAGAATCTTGATGAAAACAATCTTAACCAACACTTGCCTATGCATTGGTCCCTTAAAAACACTCCTAACTCCCCAGCAGAAATCAACTCTTTCTATATAAAGGAAAACAACTAAAACCAACCCACACCATTGGCCTTTGCCCACAGAAAGGTAGAATCGTTCAGGCTGGAAGGGACCTCTTGAGATCACCTAAGTCGAAGCCCTGCCCAAGCAGGGTCAGCTAGAGCAGGCGGCCTGGGACTGTGTCAGTCAGGTTTTGAGTATCTACACAGCCAGACTTCACAACCCCTCTAGGCAACCTCTGCCAGTGTTTGACCACCCTCATTGTTAAATGATTATTTCTAAAGATCATGACTACACAATACACACAGAAGGATGTTGTAAAGCTATTTAAAATCTGTCAGTTGTTCTTTATGGCACTACTATGAGAACAGCAATATCATTACCAATACCCAGCAGATATTTAAGTGCACTATGATGTTTTAGAAGGCTGCAGAAATTACTTCAATTTACAACAAGCTCTCTTAATTAAGAAGGAATTCTATATTCTTTTACACCGCACTCCTGAGTTGGGCTGGTTCAACAAGAAACTGACACAGTAAACATTTCAAATTTGCTTGTAAAATCAGAAGAATTTTAGAAAGCAAAGTGTAGACCATCTATTAAATACTGTGGGGTAGCCAGAGTTTAAGTTATCTATTAATTTCTGTGGTTAAAAAAAAAAAAATAAATAAATCAATACAGTGTTAGTGCCCCTGCATTTCTTAAAAGTGTAGGAGGAGCCATACTGCTATCATCAGTCTCCATAGCAAATCCCAGCACGATCCTATTGCACTCGGGTCACAGTCCCTGTTGGGGAAACACGATGGACAGATCTGTTCCACCATACACAATACCGAGCCATTCTGGGACTGAACGAAGTTGAGCAGGCTTCCCTGTGTTTCATGACGTACCTGCCAGGGTTATAATCACTTCTACACATTTTAGCAAGGCAGAATAGCAGGATGTCAGGAGTGCCCCAAATTCCATAGTGAAGGCAGGAAAACAAGACACCCCTAGGATTTCATCTTGGAACTAGAAGGAAAACAATAGTTCACAAGCTAGATCTTAAAAGTAACTAACATTTAGTTAGAGATGTGTTTCTGTACTACATTTAATGTAGGATCATTTAAAAAGACAAGGATAAAGAATTGGTTCCATGCTGTCCACTCTTTATTCCTCACATAGACCTTCACATATAACACAATTCACTACCATAAGAAACTAAAGCAAAACTCCGCAGCTCTAATTTTTAATTAATAAACCAAACCAAAAATTTCTAACTGTACACATTAGAGATCAACCAAATTTTATAATCCTAGATCCATGCTGATAACTGCAAGTGTACGGAAAGCCTTCCCCATAACAACTCCTCATACACTCTCTGCCTTACTTATCACAAGACATGGTTCAGAAAGAAAAACAGGCGAGTACCAGGAATTCCAATCTCATCTAGTGCCTGCAGGTAATCAAAATAAGATGCACTGTACTGGGTGCTAGGTGTCAATGCCACCCGATGGACTGACATATGCGAATTTTTTTCTCCTCTTCCAACTGCTCACATTAATGCAAACTTCAAATGAGTTTGGGCTGTTATAAAAGTTAACAGTGTCATCAAGTTTTGTGTCATTTTAGGCACACGCTCAAGTGCAGTCATTCTTTACGGTGGCTTTGTGGATTCTCAGCTTACCTGCAGTTTGTTCTATAAAAGAAAAATAACTATCTGCATAACAAAACACGTCCGACAGTTTTACAAAAAAGGTTTTTTTGTCTTTGAAAGAAACTGGTATTCAACACCTTATTATCTGAGTCTGATTGACATGTTTGATGAAAAGCCAGTGTTACTTTTCACACTGGAAAAAATCCAACAACAATGTTCGATTACTGCAATGACTCAAGACCCTTTCAGAACTCCAAACAGAAGTAAAGCTGTGCTATACACACACAGCTCAAACACTGCAGAACACTACCTGGTTGACAGTGGAATTTTTGTGTAACCTGTTGAGGTAACCCTGATATTTGCATCACCTGCAAGTATGATCTTCAGTTTTATTCATCCAGCTTTACTACACATTTAAATAAATAGTGCTGAGCTTTTTAAGCCAGTTGCATCCTTGTTTGTCCCTTCAAGTCGAAACATTCAGAGTTTTCTGGAAACGTAATTTTTCTAGCGAGTGAAATAAAAGTGCACATTCAAACTCCAGCTGTAATGAAAAAAACAAATAGATTTAGAAATCTCAATATGAGCTTGTTCACAAGGATTTACAGATCCAAGGTCTAGGTTCTTAATGTTTGGTTGAATTTTCCTCCTACCTCCCAGTGTCACTTCTACCTATATGTGGAAGAAACATTGTTAGAAACCTTAATGTGTAACGTGAATTTGGGAGGAGTAGGTTTTTGTGTTTTGTTGGCTTGTGCAAGAGTTCATTTCCCTGTTAGTCAGCTTTTCAGTATGACCTCACCACACTGATCACACTTGAGAGAACAAATACTTCTAGCCCCAAAACTTTTGTTGCTCTACAACATCTCCCCTGACAGATAGGAGGGAAAATAGCAAGTCTCCTAAAGAAAACCAGAAGAGGAAAGGATCTAGAGATAATACTTACATGGCAACAGTAAAAAAATAAAGTCAAGATGAAAATGAATTTGTTTTCCTTAGTTCCATAAGTTTCATCAAAACCCTCAGGTTAGCCATGTATTTCCCTTCAATATTTCCCATTTTATTAAAATCTCTCAGTTATAATAGCTGTTATACTGGAAGCCTGAAGAAACACTCACCGAAACAAATAAATCAGTTTCCATCCATATGAGCTTCATGTATATATGTTCCATATCAATTATTCTTAAAAGCCTAAGGCTTACACAAACTTGCACACTGCACAAGTCTCCAAGATTTAGTGACAAAAGGGTACAGGATTCCTTAGCTGTCAGCAGTACCCAAGCATAAGAACAGAAATACAGATACTATACTATGATGAAGATTTCTTCTATTTTCAATTGCCAAATTTGCAGATCAATTTCATTGCTGTATCTGAATGACTTAGCGATTCAGTCATTTCCACTACAGGCACTTTACAGATTATTTCGTAAAGGCCATGACATTAGGCATCTTAAGCCAATAAAACGGAAAGCATTTCAGGCTTCAGAGAGTCAATTCTTTCACATTTGTCAAGATCACATACTATTTGTAACTGCTACAAATACCTTTGTAATTAAATATCTCTTTCCTATAACTGACTAGGAATGAGGGGAAAGAAGAGTGAGTATAAGTTAGGTGAAAAACTTTGTGAACACAAGGAAAAAAAGGAGAGGAACACCAGAAAAGGGATCCGAGCATCCGTTGGTTTTCACCCCCCAACTTCATATTTGTCAAGCCTATGCAGCTACAGCTCTTCAGGGAGGCACAAAAAACAACACAAGATGGTTAAGCCTTTCCTGTGCTGAAAACTGCTGGCATCAACAACCTGACTCCTTGCATCAAAGTATTCATCTTTTTTTTTTTTTTT
>VXBL01003409.1:1153239-1165395 GCA_013400195.1 Aramus guarauna
CCCTCGGCCCCGCCCCCGGGGCGCCTGGCTCGCGCGGCCGGACCGCGCACGTGCCGCCGCTGGAGCAGCGGCCGGCTAAGGCTCCTGCTGCTATAGTAATAAAATAATAAAAAGTAATAATACGGTGTAATGCCAAAAAGATACGTAAACGCGTTACGTGCTGGGGGTGGCGGCGGCCGTCCGGGAGCTGTGCGGCCCCCTCCGATGGCTTCGCGGTGCAGCCCCTGGGGTAGCTGAGCGTGAGCAGCGCCGCGTCCCGCCGGTCGCTGACGGCTTACGATGCGCTGCTCTGCGCTTCACCTGCGCTCGGCCCGGGGAGGAAACGTCACGCGCAGCCGTTGGGAGCCTCGGGGACGTCGTTTGGCTGCGTTGAGGTCTCCGTCAGGTGCGGGTTTGCTCGGTGAGCCTCAGCTACCTGGGAGCTTCCCAGGGGACTGGGATGCGCCCGCGGGCTCCAGGGAAGACGGATCAGAGGGCAAGATGCCCCAGCTGTCGGAGGGCCTGATAAACGTGAACAGACCTCACTCTGCAATGGATGACCTCGCTATCGCTACGGAAATTTAGCTCTGGCCTCTGATAAGACGCACGGCTCTGCAGAAGACTGCGGAGCACACAGAGCATTACAAAGCGGTGCCGGCGGTTACGCCAGAGATAGGCAGGCACAGGGCCTCGCTCCGCTCCACGGGACAAACCCCAACACCGGCTCTGCCGTGGGATCGCGGAGTTCTGGGGTAAAACCATGCCTGGTTTCTCTGGGGAGACGAAGTCCTCGATGCTGCATTTCTGGAATCTGTACAACTTAATCCCAGGCACAATGGAGGGAGGAAATAAATGATTTATAGTCTTACACAGGGATTATTCCCTCAGACTGATAAATTATACCTTTTTTCTTGCTGGCAAGTTCTCTGAGCTGTGTCAGCTAAGCCTCTCTACACGCTACTGACAGTTTGTAAAGCCTTGTTACTCCGGAGAGATCCGACCTCGCTGTGGATTACACGAGGGCCTCAGAGGAGATTTGCTTTCAGCGCTTTTTAAACCACTTCAGCCCCACATCCCTTCACAGCCTCTGTGCTCTGCTTGGAAAAGCTGTGGGACGTCGGGTCCTGCTCCCAGGACTGAGCCATCGGGTGGGACAGGAGGCCGGCCTGAGTCAGGAGGAAAAAGAGGGGTTTCACGCAAAACGGCCGCTCACAAGTTGGTGTTTCCTTCCCTCGGGCATTGCATCCGCCGATTTTTGGCGGTAACGGTGCAGGAAGAGAAGAAAGCTGAAGGGCTGGTGTGGTTCAGTGAAGTCATTCTCAAGCAAGAATAAGAGCTGGCGTGCATCCGCACTATTTAATACTAGAACTGGTGCAATTTACCCTCTTACAGCAGAAAAGCAATGCCCTTCCTCGTTTGCACCTGGCGGACTCTATTTCAGAAAGCGGTGGCGGCTGAGCAAGCTGCGCTCCGGCTGTGCGGCCAGGCCCCATCCAGCAGCTCCCGGCCAACGGAGGCGAGCCTGCTCCATCCGGAGCGGTGGTAGGAATCGCAGGCAAACCCACACATCTCAGCCACGCAGCCGCCACGCCGAGTGTCCGTTCCTTAAACCACGTCCGTCCTGTCCCTTGCAGCCACGCTAGCGCCTGCAGTGGGGCTGCCCGGCTTCGGTGAAGGGAGGTACAACTGCAGCAAGTGCCTCGTGGGAGCCCGGCAGCAAGATGGGAGCTCTGCCGAGTCTGGGCTTCGGAGCAGCCTCAGAGGGAAGCCCTTTGCCGAAGCTGCGGTTTTGGGCAGTGGAAAATCCTTGTTCAAGGGCAAAGAAGAAGTGAGCGAGAGTGGCTCACCAGGCAGCTGAGCGCTGGGACCCAGCCATGGAGGGCAACAGCCAAAACCTCACGTACTTGTCCTGATAGATGAAAAATGCTGGGAACTTGGAGTGGCTGGACTGCGTGACGTGTCTCGCTGCTATTTGAGTGTGAAGGTTTTGGTTCCTCTGACTCACAGAGGCTGAAGTTTCCCATGGGTCTCATACTTACTCTTGGTGTGTAATGCTGCAAAGGGGAAGAGACGAGGCTGCTCTTCTCCCGCGCCAGCGCTGTTGTAGAGTATCAGGATTTATACAAACGTGCAGAGGGAGGAAAGAAATCAGCAGTCTGTTTCCCTGTGTAGCCTTATTCATGTAGGTCTTAAGCAAGAGGCAGCTGACTTTAATCCCTGGAAATCACAGAAACAGCAAACTGTCCCACCTCCCCGTCGTTCCAGAAGAATTGAAGCTTCCGCTTCCACATACCTCAGTACGCCAGTAAAGAGTATTTTTTCCGTATCTCTGCATGTTTCCCTGTAGCTGCAGTAATGAGGAATATTCGTTTCCCCCTCCGTTTTGGCGAAGTAACTCTTAAAATCTTAATACAGATGTGATTTATCAGGATAATATGACAAAACCTGTTGCTGTGTGTATTTTCTGCAGAACCAGGTGGTCCTTTTAATAGGTATAGCCTGAGCGACACCCTGCAGAGATGAAACACATTATCTTTTATTTATGCAGCTTAGCACTCTATTGACTTACTGCTATAGCAATATACTGAATACTATCTATCATGATTTATTACCATTCCTGGTTCTCTTCCTATTTTCCGTCTCATCTTTCTACTGTTTTGCTTGATTTACCCCAGTGAATCATCAGACAGTTTCCATTATAAAAAAATCAATTACTTTGATGTACAATGGGCAGCACCTACCTAGTTCCACATTTTGCATGATAAGTAGGCATTTTGGCTGGCGGATCTTGGCAATAACAAATGTCCCCAGTACATAAGCTGAAAATAGCCCTTTTCCTCCTGCTCCGGGAAGAGAGGTCTGTGCCGGAGAACCTCAGTTACCGCCCCGTCTCTCTGAGCAGGGCACCCAGTGGGCAGCAACCCCCCCTCACTCACAGACACCAAATACCGTGCTTTTACACGATCCATTGGACTGAACTGTTTTTCCACCCTGTGTGAAATGTTTCCCATTAGTTGCAGCGTTAACACCCCCTCCCTGGTTTCAGGGCTGTCCCAGTTCACCAGGGCTGCGGCCAGGGTAGGGCAATTCCCAGTGTAGATGATGGTGCAAGGAGGGTGGGTCAGTTTTATTGAGCTTTCCTGGTTACAGGGCTGGCCCATAAAGATTAGTAAATCCTACTGCAGAGGAGCAATAATGATATCCCAAGTAAGGGGGGAGAATCGCTGCTACTCGGGGAGGAGCTGAGGGTAACACTGGCAAGCGGCAGTCCCACCGACGGCAGCGTGCCGCTTCTGCACCTTGCTTGGGAAGGTCACTCCAGCTTCAAGGTGTACTGGGTGAAAACTGCCATGAAAGGGAGACCTGCGAGTTGATGGAAATGGGATTCACGGATGTATTTGCTTGCTTGCTTCAAGCCAGAGGCAGACACTTGGGAAGAAGCTGGATCATGAGCTATGGCCTATTCTGAACGGGGCTCAAACCTGCATGTTTGCAGACAAAATTAAAACAAATCGGAAAGAACTTGTGTCATGCTCTACACTGGGCAAACACTTCTTAAAATGGTGAAAGCTTTTTCTTATGGGACGAGAAAACAGGTTATCACTCAGCTTTAAATGTATGCAGTATTTGTAGTTTGGATTAGCGCTGAGCATTCATGCTTAATTAACCTCTTGGGGATTACATTTAGTTTCATTTGAACACTGCCTTGGCGCTGCATTCAGCCAGGATAACTCAGGCAAGGAGGGCACAGACCAAAGTCCTGGATTTCAGGCAGGTGTGATCCTCAAATGAAGGCACTGTGGGTTTTTTAATTCTCTCTCTTTTCTTGCTTCAGTTGCATACCTAGCGGGTTTCAGTCACTCACTATGGGAAGAAGGACCAGCTCTCAGCACTGAAAGTTTCACTGAAAGTGAAAACAAACTTTTCCTGGTGAGTGGGTTACAGCAGGTTTTCTTGCAAGGTGAGCAAACAGCTGCATGGTTGTTGTAGCTGCCTGCTGGGATAAACTGTGACATCCTCAAAATCCTACTGCATCTTTCTCCCAGGGAACAGAGAGGAGCAGAGCAGCTTTTGACTTGCTCTGACATCGTAGGTTTGCACTTTTGTTTTACCCAACCTGAATCTTGCTTTTATGAAGATAAAAAGTAATTCTCTTGCATTTGTGTTCACAAAGAAAATGTGACCTAAATGTAACCTACAAAGTAATAGCTCAAGGGTACTGACTGCTGAATGGATTCCAGCGGGTGTTAATGCCAGCGCAGATGGGAGTTTATAAATTTGACACTTAATGTCACTGTTCCCTAAAGAGAGCAAGTTTGTTATACAGACCTTCATTCCTCCTCCAAGTGTTGGCTCATGTTTTGACTTTTAATAATGCGTGGTGGGGAGAGAGTATGTTTGCTTTGATTTTCACAAAAGGGAAAACAACTTTCCAAAATGTGGGAAACGAATCCTTATTTAAGGCCTCTGGGGAAGTTGCTGTAGTTGCCAGGAGAACGCCACACAGCCTTTAAGGGAGGCCAGGTGGGATCCTGAAACAAAACCTGAGTCAGATCGTGATGACAACCAAAGCAGGAGCAACCTATATTCGCCAAGATGTGAAGATGAAAAAGATCTGTGATTTATTCTGAAAATACGAAGGACCAGATTCACTCCTGATGTGAGTCTAATGAGGTCAAAGGATCTATACCAGCGAGGAACATACCCTGCCAACTACCGAATGCAGCTTCTCAGCTTTAAGCTTAACTATATGTATAATTATTTGCAGGGTGTATAATAAATGAAGACTGCCAGGCTTGACAGGACTAATATCAGTGCTACCAGCTGTGTTTTGGCTTGTGGGCTCACAGGAGAAGGTAATTCTGTCTCTTTACTTGGCCCATTTGCCCTGTACGTGTGAGCCGCTGCCTGCTTGTGTTCAAAGAAACTCCACTTCTCAGACAAGTCTTTACATTTCCTGCGTTGGCTACTTGTAGGTAGATTTGTGCATGCTTTTATTTATCTCCCTTTCTGAAAGCTTAGTGCTTGTGTTCATAACCACACAACCCCACGGTCCCTTGCTTTGTGCTGCAAAACCAGGCTTCCCTTCATCTGTGAGCTGCAGTATCCCTGAGAGGAGACGTCTGAAACCATAGTTACCAGTTCCTGTCTGAATAACGACTCTTGAAAAATTCCCAAATCCAAGGATGTGCTCTTGCCCACACCAACTGCAACAAGAAGCTGGAAGTCTCCTAAAATGCTTGAAATTAAATTGTAGGATTTTCCATAAGCTATCCAGCATCAGAGTCACCATCGGCCCCAGAAACAGAGAATGGCTCTTTGAAAGTGCTCAGTTGTGCTTCACAGGGCCAAGAATCTTAAATCCTGTAAATTCTGCTGTTATCTTCACCTTGACTTAGTACCGCACATGCCTTTCCAAGGCCATGTGCCTCCTTGCTTGTCTGCAGGGCGATAACCCCAGCTCTGGGATGTGTTTTGTTCAATTTCTCTCTTCTTAGAAAGTGTCCCAGCTGCGGGAGAAGGAGTGCTTTCTGATCTTACTCTCGGCAGTCTATGGATAACTTGGAGAAGAGCCAGGACTTTGTCTTTTCCTGGAAACATAGCTGCAGGAAGAATGAATCACCAGGTTGAACCTGTATAACCAACTGAAAACAAAAGCTCAGACTTCTGTGCTTCACTGTTGCAAATAATGGGGGGAAAAATAGGCATCCTGTTTTGAAATCCACTACCAGCTGACAGGACAAAAATATTGCACGCGTGATTGTCTTTTGAAGCCGACAAGTAACATAAGACTATCGCCATTTAAGGGAAAAAGCCTGAAGCAAAACAGTAGTTAAGGAAACAGAAAATTCCAATGTCTTGGGGGAAAAAAAAAAGCAGCCAGTGAGGTTGTTCAGAACACACAAGGTGGATTTTTAGTAGCCCTAAATTTTCACACTTTTAAATCTTCTGTACTACCCTTGGCTAGCAGCGAATACATGCAAACCAGGGCCGGGAGCCTGTGTTTCATAGCATAAGGACAGACTGCAGTGCTGGTGTCATTGATTAAATCCATCCTTTTGCCTCTGCAGCAATCTAAGATGTCATTACAGGCAATGCAGAGGCTTCTTGGCTAGCATGCGAGCATCTGGATCACTGCAGGGATACTGACAGCACAAACATATGGAAGTTAATGTTTCTTTACCTTAGCTTCTCTGTTCTGATCCCACCTTCACTTTGTCTTAAGGTAAAATAAAAATAGCTTCACAGTTATCAAAGGCTGAGGTAGAGTTAATGGAGACTTACTACGTGAGAAGAGAATTCAAGATGTGCTGAAGCCAAGAAAGACGGAGGCCTGCAAAGCTGTACTTTCTGCGCTCTTGGGCAGAGGGCTGGCAGAACTACTATTTTTATGTACCAAGTGTTGGAAATAGCTGTTACTGCAGGTAAGTCAAATTGCATGCGTGAGCCCTGCAGTGAGTTTGTTTAGGGCAAACTTCTAAAGGTTTAATTCCAACCCTGGGCCACCAAAGCCTGGAAGGAGCACTTCAGTCATGGTTTAGCCCCATACAGCAACTAAGTACCACGCGGCCACTTGCTCACTCTTCCCCCTTCCCTGGTGGGATGGAGAGGAGAATCGGAAAAAAGAGGTAAAACTTGTGGGTTGGGATAAGGACAGTTTAATAGGACAGCAAAAGAAGAGGAAAATAAGTAATAAAATAAATAACAAACAATAAAAGAATATCAAAGCAGGTGATACACAATGCAATTTGCTCACTGCCCAGAACCCAATGCCCAGTTGATCCATGAGCAGTGATCTCCCTTCCCTGGCCAGCCCCATTACATACTGAGCATGATGTCATATGGTATCAAATACCCTTTTGGCTAGTTTGGGTGAGTTGTCCTGGCTGTGTCCCCTCCCAGCTTCTTGTGAAAATTAACTCTATCCCAGCCAAAACCCAGGAGAATTTCCTATCAGTTTTAAGGTACCAGAAAATGCTTAGACTTGGCTCTTGCCTCTTCTCCATTGTCTTCTAAGTAGTGGAGAAGACAAACACTGCCAATACCATTACAAATAACACTAAACCCCCACATTTTTTGTAACCTTGAATTCTGCTTGGTTTTAAAAGGTAATCTTTGCACTGAGGCAGATGCTCTTGCATCTATGTGAATGCTATAGCTGTCGTCTGCCTGTCCATATAATTGTTTTTAAATTAGTTGTTGTTAATTAAGTTTAAATTAATACAGTGCATTGCTTGCATGGTAATTTCCTCTCCAATTATATACCACTGCACCTAGAGAGCACATCAGAAATTTGGCCACCTAACATTAAGCCTCTAGATCCATACTGAGACTCCATAAAAGGGTGTTTTTTGCAGCATTTTTCCCCGGCCCAGTATCCCACATGCCAGACACATGCGTTACCCTGGCCTACAACCATCAACTAGCTGCAACGAGTACAGAAGCTGCTGGTGGAGGAGGGAAATCACAGCACTGCAGCATGATCCCACAGCCCCACGCTCAGTGGAGCACTGCTGCAGCAGCCCTTCCTGGTGTCCAACCGTGTGCACACCAATGCCCACTCACGTGTCTGTCGCACTCTGGCAGCTCAGGGACTCTCCTGTCACAAGACCTGGAACGTGGCATCTTGTGGCCTGGAAGTCCATCCACTGGAGACGTGGGTAAAGCTGTACCTCTGGGAACGTCTGAGAGTGCAGTGGTAAATGGAGGAGGTTTCCAGCAAATGAACTGCAGCTGGAGCTGCAGTGGTTGCTTGCGAAGAAGAGCTTACTCATTTTGCTTTTTGTTCCTTAACGAAAACTTCAGAATAACATCAGCTTTCAGACCTGTAAGACCTTTGAGAGATCAGTCACATAATTCCACTAAAAGCTAAGTGACATTTCTGTAACAAGACATTTTAATAAACGTGGTGATTATGTATGACAGTTTATCAAGATGTGAGGTTGAAGACATGAATGTAATGTTACTGATGGGAACTATTCCCTCTTCAGAGGCTCCAGAAACTTCTCATGTTTCAGCTCAAGCATTTATGAAATTAAACATCTTCATATTTTTGATCATTACTTCCATTGTTTAATGTAACTCTGTGTGTGAAGGAAATGACACGCTAGATCAGACCATACATTTACTTCAATATTTAACATTTTTGCAAGGATCTTGCTGAAGCAGCAAGTTATAAGGTCTACTGATAACCCATCAGTTTCTGCAGAAAGTTAAGTTTTTATTTTTAATTCACCTCATTGGTTCCAAAGATGATCCAGATGACTTCAAGCTGAGGCTGTCTTGATTCTGCAACTGCAAGCTGTCATCAGCCAAATTAATCTCTGGTTTATTCCCTTTGCATTTAACAGCAGGTGATTCACTGCCCCATCTATCTCACTGGTGTTGAGAATCTGGAGTCTACTGGTGAAGATGAAAGTGTAAAAAAAAATGTTAAATCATTGCACTGCTAGTCATTTGAACGGCCACTTATGGTGACACTTAGGGAGAAAGATTGCTTTCTTTTCTGGGTTTTTCTCCAAGCTTTGTGTTAGCTTGTGTTCATTTGGTTGATGAAGGCTCTTGGCAAAATAGATATTTGTCCAAACTTTACTTCAAAGACAGTTTTCATATTTCAGTGGAATGACAAACAGAAGTAGCTGCTATTTATTTAGAGAGGAAAGGATTAAATGTGTACGACCAGAAGTTTCTACACAAATGTAGAACCATTTGGAATAAGGCGTTGCTGTCAGAGGGTTATCAACAACGCAAGTTTCTAGATAGAGTTTAAAAAAAAAAATCAGATTGTTTCTATTTATACCTGCCTTTGCCTTGGTAACCAGAGACTGCGTGAGGGATGCAGTATTTTCCCCACATTGTGGATGGTTCCAAAATCCATGCGCAGCCATGCGGTACGTGCAGTGTCTGCAGAACTATCACAAGAACTGCCACATGCATTTCTAAGAGAGAATTTTAAATATTTAGCAGGAAAGGGAAGATTTCAGAAAGGGAGGTATATTAGTATAGCTTCAAAATAATTTGCTCTCGTTTCTGTCTCATCTACTTGATTCTTTGATCTTCTGAGTATTACAAGGACTATTACTCTTAAACACTTTTTCTTAGTTACCCCAAGCAGCTTACCTGCATCTGAGGTAGCAGGATTTACTTATAGTTGGACACATTATGCCTTTGCTCTATCAACTAGCTGAATAAGGTAAGAATGGACTTGAATCGGTTTCTTTATACTTTTACTCATTCTTGCTTACCTTAAAATCAGCGATTCCCTACTTTGCAAGTTTATCTGCAGCTTAGGTGCCCTTGTAGTGTTCTGCAGTGTTTAAAAGCTGGACCAGGCTATGTTCTTGCAGTTTTATTATTGTGCTAAGCTCCTGCCCTGCTGGGAGAAAAAGCATTTCAGTTCTAGGCAACTGTTTTAGCCATAATTCTTCGTTGTTGCATTTTCCTTATCCTTTTACTGTCAGGAAGGGTGGAACAAACCAAGTCTCTGTCACTATAAAACTTGGGTACTGTACCTTGTTCTTGTTTCAGCTGGGATAGAGCTGATTTTCTTCCTAGCAGCTAGTACAGTGCTGTGTTGTGGATTAGGATGAGAATAATGTTGATAACACACTGATTTAGTTGTTGCCAAGCTTCTCGTACTGGCCTGCCAACCAGAAGGTGGGGGGTGCACAAGAAGCTGGGAGGGGACACAGCCAGGACAGCTGACCCAAAGTGGCCAAAAGGATATTCCATACCATATGATGTCATGCTCCATACACAATTGGGGTTGGCAAGGAGGCAGCGTGGCTCAGGAACTATCTGAGCATCAGCTCTGGGTGGTGAGCAATTGTGCTCTGCATCACTTGTTTTGTATAATCATCATCATCATCACCACCATCATATTATCTTCCATTTCTGTCCTATTCAACTGTCTTTATCTCAATCCATGAGTTTTACCATTTTTCTTTTCGATTCTCTCCCCCATTGCACTGGGCAAGGAATGAGTGAATACCTTTGTGTTTGTTTTAGCTGCCTGCTGGGTTAAACCACGACAACCTTCTTAGAAAATGGATTTGGAGAGAGGAAAAGCAGGTAAATACAGGCTTATAATGAATACGGGGAATCAGGGCCCTTAGTGAACTTCTAGTGGACTTGCTTCCCTTTTAATAGCTTCACTACCCAGCTATGATCTGGAAAGTAATTTCTGCTCTCCTGTATAAGGCTCACAGAAGTCAGTGCCAAAGCAACAGTAATAGGGAAGAGGGGGAAATAGTTCTGGGAAGCTGAGCAGGATTGGTAGAGAATCTGCTGGGCTCCAAAGATATTCAGAGATGTCTGCCTTACAAACCCACGTTCTTGGGATAAAAGCACTCGCTGCATTATCATCTTTGAGAACAAATATATAAATTTTAACATACAGCTTGCTTTCACTCCAGTTGCTCTTTTGCCAGACCCTAGGTCTTATGAAATACTGCAGGGGAAGAAAACTGCTCTGGGCAGGGGAAAGAAGGCAGGTGGGAGCACTGGAGCCCTGCTGTGCTCCTCCACATCTCCTCTGCTGGAGGTCCCAGGGCTGGCGTGTGGTGCCAGAGGTGGAGGCAAAAGCTTTGTGCCTTCTGGGAGTCTCCCGCCATTTGCCTGACGGTGTAGTTTAGGCACAGCGTAAGCGATTCAAAAACTCATCCAAGCAGAGTTCTCATTTCAAGTGTAATCGCTCTCATTGCTTTTCCCACACTGCCTATATAAATAATTAAAAAAATAATCGAGATAATAGCACAAGCAGTTTCAAACTCTCAAAAGCAGGAGTAGTGGCAAGGGACCAGCACTTTAGGACATAAAACCACAATAAGCTGAATCATCGTACCTGCTCTGGCATGTTTATGAGGAGAAGTCTGAGTTGCCATAAGACAAGTACGAACTGGTTTTGGGCAAGTGAAATTCTGGTTTTCATTCCCCTACAGTAGCAGAACCCTAAAAACAAGCTTTAGTTCCTGCTACCCCTGTGCAGCCTGTAACGCTCCTCCGCAAAGGCTTTCATGGATCTTGAGCCACTCTGTTGAAATCAACAGCTTTCAGATGTAACCACATTTGCTTTCATCCGCCAGCCAGATTTGCTGCTCCCTGTGGGAAAGAGTGGGGATGTTTTCTGGAGCCAGTTACGCTCCCCAAATTTGAGGGCCAGCCTTGCCCCGTCGCTGGTGACGCTGCGAGCTGCCAACCTGCACAGCCACTGGAGATGGGCGCAGGGAAGGCATGCTGCTCCCCTGCCCCACTCCCCCCCGCGTGCTCCTTCGCACTTGTGGCCCGGCTCTTGCAGGGGCTGAGGAGCACGGCTGGAGGTCCTGCGCCTTTTGGGGGAATACCTGCAGCAGCACCTCCGGGCAGCCAGAGTGCAAGCGCTGCCAGGATGCTTCCCCAGCCCTCCCATGTCCTTTAGCAGTCTTTGGAGGAAGTTCAAGTAACTGGAGATGGAGACACGCAAAGGAGAGGAGCACTGTGTTGTTTTGCCAAACAAAGAGATTAAATGGAGCCAAAGTTGAGAGAAGCCCATGCACAAACAACGCTGCAGGAGCGTTGCCGCCACACCACCACCCCAGAGCAACTTTTGCTGTACTGCCTTGGCCAATGCCCTAACCGCGATGCACAAGAAGTGTTGTGTTTCTGTTGTGTCTACTCAGTTATTGAGAGACTGCTTCCAGGCTGGGGATCAGCACTAGCAGAAACAACGTTCACCATGCCAGCAATGGAGGACAAGGCTGGTGGGCTGAACAAATGCCTTTCCTTTGCACTGCCTTCCAAAACCCTGAAACAAAAGCCACGACCTGGAACCACAGAGAGGGTGCGGGGCCAGCAATGCCCCACAGGGTGCTCTGCACCTCATACCTTTTCCTGTGGTGCCTGGGTCTGACAATGCAAGCAGCCCCCCAGCCGCAGCCTCCTGCAGGAAGCAGTGGGATGCTTTTCCCCCCCCGGGATGCCCCGAGGAGCTCCCAGGGACGGGCACAGGCACAGCCCTGACCCAGCCAGCGGCCCCGGTGCCGTACACCACACTGCCAAGCCCGTGACGGCCGGCACCGCCCTGAGAACAGCCATGGCCTACGTCCTGCCTTACCCCCGCCCCGCCGTGCCTGAGGGGCAGGAGCGCTCTGGAGACCTTCCAGCCCCAGACTCTTTACCCGTGACTTCATCGCCCCCCCC
>VXBL01003409.1:1165413-1213416 GCA_013400195.1 Aramus guarauna
CCCCCCAGCCGCAGGCTGCGGCGCTGGGGGCCGGGCCGGGCGCTCCGCGGAGGCCTAGGGCCTGCGACGCGTGAGTAGCGGGCGGGCCGTGCGGCGAGGGGCCGGGCCCGGGGTAGAGCCGGGCCTTTCCCCGCGGCAGCCTCGGGCCTTCCCCTACCCTCGGCTCGGCCTCGGGAGGCGGCGCGGGGCGGAGCGGACCTGGGCCCGGCGGCTCCGAGGGGGAGCGAGGCGNAGGGAGCCGGCTGGGGAGTGCGGCAGCTGCACAGCCCTTCGGCCACGTACCGCTTCGCCAGCCGCACCATCCGGGTCCAGCAGGACTGGCAGCGGCTGGGGGTGGCGGCCGTGGTCTGGGATGCGGTAGGTGTTCACACCGAACATTTCCAGTATTTCTGTACTTGATGGCTTCCTGTAGCGCTTTCCCCAGCTTTCAGAATCACCTTAGAAAATTATTCAACATTGAGTTGTTAAAGGAAGGCTTTTTTCCTACTCTTATTTTTAGAAAAAGTTAAACTCTGCTTTACCTGTTTGTTTTTTTTTTGCCTCATAAGAGATCCCAGAGGAGTGCAAGGGAAACAGGCCACCTTAAACCCTGCATGACCTGTGCGAAATACAGGAAACCTTCCGGGTAACTGACAGAACTGCCACCCGTTTCTCACCAGTGGCCCGTGATGTTTGCTGAGTGCCCTTCAGAGCACAGCATGGATCCTGCAGCTTGTAGCGCCAGGAAGGACTGCTGATAGACTTTATCTTGGGGATAAGAACTGTTCAAAACAGAAGGGTTTGTGGCAGGCCAAAGGTTGCGGGTTGCAGTAGTGCTGTAGGAATCCAAGGGCTTCCCATCGTCAGGTCTGTCCAGACACAAATTGCAGTTTTACCTCTAGTTTTAAAGAGCAAGTGTAGCAATTTTAGCAAACTCCTCAAATGAATTGGCGCATAGGGCTGTTGGTCTTTGCTGACATTGACTTTGACAGAACTTCCTATGGAGATTGGTCCTGTTATCAAGATTGCTGTAAAATATAACACATTAGATATAACCAGATAGAAGCGTTAGTACTTTACCTTCCCTATGTCCTTCCTGATGGCATGCCAGTGTTGTGCAGAAACCTTTTGAAATACCATGCAAGATACTATGAAACCTTATCCTGGACTTTTGCAATACTGAGTTCATTCAGCAAAGTTTGACACCCCCCAGCTTTTCCTTTCCAAATGCAACTCTTTCTGCCTCCTGTTACATTTGGGGATTCATGAAGCAGAGCTATCATATCTGTGTTGTAGCCTCTGTGGTTCTTTTATCCTTTTGTCAGTAAGAGTCTTCCATAAAACTCATAAAAAGAGCACACATGCACACAGGAGACAGAGAAGGGCTGAACAAAGTCTTGCTGCAGACCTGAAGTGCCTGACCCTTCACAAAACCTTCTCTCAGTGTCAATCAGAAATGTGTTCAGTATGACTGAAATGAGCCCTGTACTTAATTTGTCCTTGTCTCTTGGCTTAGGCTGTTGTTCTGAGTGCCTATCTGGAGATAGGAGTCATTGATCTTAGGGATCGGTCTGTGATTGAGCTGGGAGCTGGAACTGGATTGCTGGGAATAGTGGCCACGTTATTAGGTAAGGGCGTTTTTGTTTGCTTGTTTAAAGCAATTTACAGCCGTAGTAAAACTAGCACTTTTACATCTACATGCCTGGTATAGAAGTTAGCACCACAGCTACATGTGTGAACTGTGATGTTTCCTGCCTGAGTCATCTTCCTTTCTTGTTAGACTTCAGAGCCTGCTGCGTTATTTATTGTAGCGGTGGTGCCACTGCAGTTTACTTTATAGTGGGACCCTGCTAAGGCTGATGCCTGTTACCATGGTACTCAGCTCAGCAGCATTCAGTTCGGCAGCTATTCTCCCCCAGGGAGCAAGTGCTGTGCTTGCTTGTCTTCCACTTGTCCTCATATGCAGCATAGATAAAGCTCCAGACAGAAACCACTCTCTAGGCTTGCGTAACCCTTCTTAGCTGATCTTGTAGACAGGGAAACCAAGGTCTGGAGAAACGAAGTGATTTGCCTGTGGTCTGTCTGTGGCTGAAGCAGGGACTGGGTACTATGTTAAATTTGTGCTAACTGTCCCAGGTTAATTTTGTAATTCAAAGCTCTAGTGGCTGTAGAAGGTACCTACTGAAATAACAAAAACAGTTTGACAAAATACAATCATGCCGTGCAAAATCACACAGGCATAACTTCCGTCTGCCCTGTTGTCACCGAAAATCCGGGAATAANTGCCTCTCTGCTACTGAACAAATATGGAACTGCAGCAGGCTCATTGTAACAATCCCTGTAACTTACTCTTGTCATCTATGGAAAGGCGGAAAGTAACTCCTCTATTAAGAAAATGCACTAAGAAAAAGCTCCAGAAAACACTTTTTTTGTTCCTCACCCAAATTAATCTGCATGTAGAGTGTACTTTATATTCTTAAGTGACTGATGAAGGGTAGGATGTATGTAAATAGTGGGCTTTTTGCTTGTTTTGTTCTTTTGTTCGTTTGTTTTTAATCAGGCAGCTCAGGGGAGTTGCTAATGTTTAACAGGAACTAGGGAGCCTGCTTGACTTAGAGCATTGTATTCCAAATGCTTTATTTATGGACATTGGCTATTTGTCTGACATATATATATTTCTGTACCTCTTAGGTGCTCGTGTTACCATCACAGACAGGGCAGCAGCCCTGGAGTTCCTGGAGTCAAACGTACAGGCTAACTTACCTTCTGAGCTACGTCCAAGAGCTGTGGTGAAGGAACTGACTTGGGGAAAAGACCTGGGTAACTTCCCTCCAGGAGCATTTGACTTCATCCTGGGTGCAGACATTGTTTATCTGGAAGAAACTTTCGCAGAACTGCTTCAGACGCTAGAGCACCTGTGTTCAGAACAAACCGTGATTCTTCTTTCCTGTCGTCTCCGCTATGAACGGGATCACAAATTCTTGAAGATGCTGAGAGGCCGTTTCTCTGTCTATGAGATCCACTACGATTCCAGTAAGGATGTTCATATCTACAAGGCACAGAAGGGTAGTCGCAAGGAGGACTTTTGACTCTATGCTTTGTTAGTGAATCACTGATGCTGTTCAATCCTCCCCTTGTTTCTACTCAGTACACTTGTTCCTAAGCATATAATTGCAGTTTTGTAATTTCACTGGCTTCTCGTTCTGGTGGTCTTGTTTGATCACTTGGTCTGATACAGCTGTTCTGCCTATTGAACCTGTGCTTCATTTCTCAGTAGAGTTGTATAGGGTCTTCCACTGACTTTTTATCAAATTTAATTTTTGAAACTGATTTAAGTTGCAGAAATCTCCGGGCATCAAAAATGTCATCAAAAGACCTGTTGTTTAAAATTAAACCACACTTATTTTTTGTGGGAAACTTACAAATAGACTGGGTTTTTTTTCCCCCTCATCACTTCCTTAACTCTAGAAAAGTGGATGAAAAGCTAAGACTCCAGCTCTAAATGCTTTACCTCTTCAGAGCTTCTGCATTTTAAAAGTTGTGGTAAAAGAAGCCACTTAAAGGGCAAACCCAACAAAGGCAGCTGCTATAAAGTTGTTCTGTTGCTGTCACTGCTGAATTATAGAGGCATAGGGAAAAAAAGAACAAGGTCTGGCGGGGGCCGGGGGGGAGGGGGGTTGGGAATCAATATTGCAGAGTAAGCCAACTGAGAAATCAGTGGTGTTTTTACCTGACTTGCAAGTGTGGAGGCTGTGCCTGCAGTACTGAAGCAGTCATGGTTCTTGGGTTGTCTCTAAGAAGGTAACTTTCCCTTGCACAGATCAAGGCTCCTTGCAGCAGGTACACATGCACGTGTGCCAGCAGGGAAAGTGAAACAAGGAGACTCAAACTGTTCTTTAAATATCAAATCAATCCTTGGCTCTCAAAGTACCGCTAAATAATGTTCTACTTTCTGCCTTTGTTTGTGGCTCACTCTGTCTCTGAGAGCTGTCATTTAGGAGAGGAAGGTGCTGCTGTAAAGTCTTTGTAGCTGGGAGACTACTTATTCTTGTATTACTTGGGGCAGTGTCTAGATTTCCGCGTGCTTTCTGTGCACCGTGGTAGTTAGACACTGTTCTAAGTAACTGATTTCATACCTTGAGCTTGTAAAAACACCTCTGTGTGTTTATCCCACAAGATCCCATGAAAAATGCTGCAACCTGGAATCCGGCTCGCACCAGCAGCAGACTTCCTTCTCTTTCTAGTGGTGGAAGAATGAAATTGGTGAAAACAATAGGCTAAAAGAACACAGCTACACTTCTAAATGGAGGAATTGCTATAGTACTTGTTTGGGGGGTTTTTTGTTTGGTTTTTTTTTTTATATGGAACTTTTTTTTCCTTTAAACTTAACTTACAAAGCTCCGGGTCAGGTTCAGGCCTTAAGAGTGTGCATGTCTTTGGCACTGGCAGCAGCAAACACCAGCAGCTGCTTTGGGCCATGGACATTAGGAGCTCTTTATCACTTCTGCTTCCATCAGACTTCCTGGAAAAGATGCAGAGGGCCTGTGGTCCAGGAGTGATGTGCAGCCTGTAATCTGGAAGTGACACATTTATCATTACAGCTCCCATGAATGAGGCCCGAAGGTCTTTTGCTTCATCTTGTGTATTTTCAGCTGTTTCCTGCTTGACTGGAATCTGCCTGAGAGTTGCTGCTCTTAACACTTGCTTACAACAGTATCCTCAGAAGCCACATGGTGTCACTAAAACAGTACTTACACAGCTGGCTGGGAATTTGCAGTCTGAAACTAGACTTGAAGTCACTTTCAGGGGAGGAAGACAGCACCTTTAATTAAAACCAGAACATGATATGAGGTTTAATGTGCCAGACACAGGCTTTTTCTGTCCTATCAACTGGGTGAGCAACGGTTGAAAAAAATTATGAGCTCTCCTCACTCTCTCTCTGGTGCTAGTTTTTGAAGTGTGGCTGTAAGTTCTCACCACACCTCTTCCTTTTCCTTCCCACTGGTGTTTCCTTCTTTCTGAGCTCCTCTGTGGTCACTGTATGTTAGGCTCTCCCTGGGCTGGGGCTGGGAGAAAGCAGCGTGCTGGTGCTTGAGTTTGTGAGCGCATGTGACTTGGTCTGTGGGGAAAGCTTGCTGCCTGGCTGTGCCCGGCCCTCGCAAGAGGCTGCAGCTGCAATACTGAGAGCCTTAGCAGCTTGCATTGTTGCCGTAGTAAGAACATGCTTAAAAAACCTGCTTAAATAGCACAGAATAAAGCCCAATGTAGTGCAGAATAATGCCTAGTGCATCAACCTACACACTTTTAAGAAGGGCGCTTTGCTCCAGGCCTTGCTTTGACACTAGGAAAACTTTTGCATTCTTAAATCAGTTTAATTGTGTCTGTCTCTAATTGTTTAACAGATTTCAGGGTCTGTTTCCCCATTGCTGCTGTTACAGCCCGTAGCCTTCCTGTGAGACCAGGCCTGGATTCTTTTGCTGCGTTGCTGTTGCACAGCAGCTGTATGCAAACCTGAAGGAGTATGTTTCAAGGCTGAAGCAATGCTACTGCCTTTAAGTAAATAATTGTGGGGAAAAGTGTGAGATGACACTGGCAGTTCAGGTGAGCACCTTGTCCCTGACCTGCAGAGCTGAGCTCTTGGTGGCCTCTCCTCAGCTCTGCAAGTGGCACTGCCTCAAGGGGACACCTTCTCCTCTGACTGCTACGGGGGTTGTGGGCACTCCTTTAGACTCAGGAATATTGCAGTTTGGCCACCACCACAAGCACATTAGTTCTGGTTGGTTTTTAAGCTACAGTGTTTAGGGGGCAGGCATGAACCCTGAGAACGTAACTCAGCTGAAACCTACAGCCCATTCCCGCTGGGCAGTGCTAATGCCTACCCACACCAGGCAGTGAGCAGTGCCTTCTGTTGTGCTGGGCTGGGCTTTGCAGCTTTCTTGTATTCCCATCACACTTAGCTTCAGGGACATGTCAGGAGTGAACCACACCAGATGTGCAGGAGAGAAGTAGTAGAGGTGTAATTGCCCGGTGAGTGAACAGAGAGCAGCCCTCCACGATGACACCTGCAAACTCTGGTGTCCTGACTGAGTGGTCCCAGGTGAGTTTCTGCTCTAGTGTGAGATGATGCATGGTAATGCTTCAGCGGCTGTCTGGCAATCACACTACCACCCTGCCCGAGCACTCTCACCCTGTTCATCCCAGCACTAGAGAAGTCAGCGTGATTCTCCTTTGGGTGGTTCCATTGCACTGGTTCTGTTTTGTAACCGATGAACTCATCTGTAGGGAGGATGTGTTAGGGCATGGGTCCCTGAGTAGTGGGGCAATGCACAAATAGTCTCTTGAGAAATAAATTACTCACCCTAGGGAGAGGATCCAAGGCACAGCGAAATGACCAGATAAGACGTGAACATGCTGTGAGATTGTGAAACCGTCCCTAAAACATGCCATTCTGCAACGGAACAAACTTTTCTAAAACATCATTGCAACTAAAGTCATGCTTTGATTAGTATTAAGACATGGAGTATGAAATTCAGCTCTGTATCTTATGAAGAGCTTTGAGGTGCAGCAGTGTCAGAAGAATCAGGTTTACCAGCTGACCTACTGACTGCACAGAGTGCTGTGTTACCCGATTCTTTTCAGTGTTAAATTCAAGCCAAACAGTATTTTTATCTCATGGACAAAACCTTGTTTGGGATTCTCCCTCATTACTGAGATGTAGATTTTTCTGAGCAAGTACGTGAATGGCATTACGAAAAACCCTGTTGTGAAAACCACAAAATCCCAGTCATAACGAGCCGACCTTACTGCTTCCCCTTGATTTCACTGGAGGTGTGTTTACCTCAGTGCTGAATTTGTTCTGGCTTTCCTCCCAGTGTTTGGATCCAGCCTTGCAGATTACATAATCGGGTTGCGATCCTCACAGTCTTTGCTGCCTTCTGCTCTGTTCTGTTATTAACATCAGTAGTATACGGTTTACAGGAATGCTTAAAAGTGGGAAAAACAGCATATTTAAACTGTGAAAGGGAGAAGTCTTTCACACATTATTAAACAACGGAACTAATTACCACTGGAATGGATACTGAAAAGCAGGTTTAAAAATATCAGAGGTGGAAGAGAAACTCTGTTTTTCAGGACTTAACCTCTCACTAATCTAATTCAATTTAATTAAGATTAAAAAAGCCTTTCCTTTAGGGAAAATATCTCATGAATACTTACAGCAGGCCACAGATCATGAGAGGACACCATAGTCTGCTTAAAATAAGCCTTTTCCCATATTCCTATCTCTCTCCCATTTGCCATTAAATTAGTGTAAATGGAACATCCTGCTGAAAAAAGAGACTTTGTAGAGTTTTTTTAAAGCATGTTTATGTGACTGCACATAAATGTTTGTGTAAAAAGGGAGTTATGACAGTTTATACCACAAAGGTTACAGTAAGAAAAAGCACGTCTTTATGACAATTCACAAATTCACAAGAATCACTTTAATATACAAAGCAATTACTACCATTCTGAAACACAAAGCAGCTAATATGTACATAGTGTTAATAAAATGCATTATAACCCAGTACATTTTTTTTAACACAGATAAAGCACAAAAAATAAGTAAAAAAAAAAAAAAAAAAAACACAACAGGGATGTTTCTAGATTTCTGAGGAAATGTAAATAAGAATTTATTTTCCCCACTAATGGATTTTCCTTTTTTTAACTTCCACAAGTATGTGGGAGTTGAGCTCAAATACCCTGTTCTGTGCTGACATGGTTTTGGGTAAAGAATCAGAAATGCGGATGAGGTGAACTTTCTCTTTCCAGCTTACATTACAAAGGGAGAATAATAACCCTCGCTCTGAAAGCTTCCCTGAAAAACATTGTTCCAAAACAATTTCAAATTATAAATCTAGCATAGAAAAAACTCCTTTTTGAAGTGAACAACCAATCTGTGGACAAGTCTGTGGAGGGGTTGGCTGCCAACTAGCACCTCTTCTTGCCCTGTTCCCCATCCCATTCCTAGAAGTCCATATAAGCAGCACAGTTTCAAATCTCACACAAACTCGAAGCTCTAGAACTTTTAAAAATTAATGTTTTAATATAAATAAATGTCATTACACACACACAAAAAAAATGGAGTGGCACCTGGATAAAACACAACTTGTGGAGAGCATCTGAACATCCTTAGCTCGAGTGGCCATTTCTAGATAACTAACTGGCTGAAGGCCTCCCTTCCGTGCTCTCCCTCAGCTACCCCCTAATTTAGAGAAATACATAGCTGAGGGCGAGACCGAGTGAGCCCACCGCTCCCAAGTCGTGAGTACAGTAAGTGGTCAGCTTATGAAGTGTGCTAACCGTGGATCATTACAGCCTGTCCCTGGCCCCTTCCAGCTCCTGCGGACAGCTGACTTCTCCTGCCTCTCGCTGGTGACAGCGAGACCTGAACTCACCAATTTGTGCTACACAAACTAGCCCACGCAAGTCTCTTTACGGGCCAGAGCTTAAATACATTTAAAAAACATTCCAAGGCAAAACACTCAAAATGCAAACCCTCTATACCAGCTGGATCTGGTCCCTTTTCCCCAAAGATGTACGGATTTAAGCCATATCCATCCACAGACCTGAACCTGTCACAAGCACGCAGTAGGTAAGATTTCAGCACCCAGTTTCTCTCCATCAGCCTGGCTCCTCCCAGACCGACCGAGCTTCATGATACATTCAGGTTTCTGCAAAATCACTGTCTTTTACAGCTAACAAATTCAAAAGCTCAAGGAAACGAGTTCCCAGGCACAGTACAGAGAACCATCAATGTACTGTATGCTTTTAACACCTGCTCACAGTGACAGATTTCAGGGTTATAGATAAATTATCATTGTTCCTGCAAAAGAAAGGTGGTTGTGCTTTTTTTAGCTTTTAAAGCAGGTGACACATTGTTGATGTACCTTTACTTCCTGGTGTCAAAGAACTGGAAAGCCTTTTGATTTATTTTCTTGGAATGCAGCTTGTAACATTTGCAGCCAAATCTCAAATTAAGAAAAGGGGAATAAAGTGACTGGAAAATAGTTTAGCTTTCCTTCCAAATTAACCTTCCTTTCCCACTTGGGATCACTGAACTAGTTCTATTCTAAAAATAATTTCACATCCATCCCATACATACTGCTCTGAGACACCACACACTTAATTCTTTCCAGTCTTCAGTACTGCCAGTTCAGATCTCCTGCCATTTTGAAGTAATGCCTGCTGGGCGCCAGGTGCTGATTAGCAAGTTAAATTTGCGAAGGAGTCTGCTGCGGGGAGAGGAGTGAATTGTGTGCAGGCAGCAGGATTACAACAATTGTGCCAGGAAGCTTCTCAAGCAAACCCAATTGCTCTTTTTTTTTCTCTCCTTTTGTTCTGTGTTTTTTTTTTTTTTTAAAAAGTGCACATTTTAATTAAACATTTACAAAGAATATAGTGTAACAAAAATAAATACATGACCTTTTGGTTAGATCATTGGCAAATGTTACATCACTAACCAGATTCAGGGTGAAAAAATGACAATAAAAACAGGGTCTTAGAAAACCAATGAAATCCTCTATGACTTGTCATAGATTTGCAACCACTGATAATGAACTTGCTTTGATGGGGACACTTGTCTTTAACCCACAAAAATCACTGGCTGTCTGTCATAAATTAAGAAAATAGAAAATAGAAAAGCAGAGGCCAGTTTTTGCTAACAGATGACTACTTGCAGCTGCAGTCTACTGGAAGCCCAGATTTAAAAAAAAACACTGTAGTACAAATTTAGATCAGAAACTATCAGGGCTGGTTTTCCTTATTAAATCTAACTTTTTTTTTTTTTCCTGAGCCTCTTAATGATTCCAAACACCCCACCAATTTTCTGATCAATGTACAAGTACCAGAGAAGACAGTGGTCTGCAACGCAAATGCCAACTACAGAAGAGCCGGAACCTACAGATGTCTGTACAGTCCTGACGAGCACGACAGGCTAAAATTGTGCTTTCAGATACAAGCAATGGTGCTGGCAACTACCTGATTCTGGTGAAATCGCTGCTTAAATAAAAATGCATCGCCACTACCCGAGGAGGAAAACAGAAGTCTTACCAGTGGTTCCTTTAGAAAAATAACATCTTAACAACCTTTCCAATTGTTTTGCCTTTGATATATAGCTGCCAAAGAGAAAAAGCACAAAAGTGAATTATTCTGGGGGGTGGTGGTTGTTGTAAAACAAATGTTTACATAATTTCAAAAATCTCCATCAATAAAAAAACAAAAACAAACCTCACAAAAGCCATGAAAGATGAAATAAAATTCTTGAAAATGGATAACTGAGAAACAGCACAAAACAAATCAGTAATAAGCGCTAGAATAATGCTGCCCAGAACTACTGGGGCAGGGGAAGCTTTCACACACTCGCACACATCCACACACACCCAGACACACACAGAAAAGTAAAAATTTTTTCTGACCTCCATATACTATAATACTCAGCATTCCTGACTTAAAAGCTCTCAGAGCTGTAGATTATATACTGTGTGTATATATATATATGTACATATATTATACATATGTATTTTCCAAGAATATCTAAATTAAAAGAGCACCTCTGACAATATCTTAACTGCCTGATTGGTGCTGTTGTTTTGCAAAACAATGACATTACAAAAATTATATTTCAAATAAATTCTTGTTTATTATGAACATAATGGATCTAGCCCTTTCTAACCCTCTCTTCAGGTAAAACAGGCTATCAATTCTTGAAAACTCACAACTGTGAGATATAAAACTAACCCTCCCTCCCCCCTGCCAGCATAATTCCCATCCTATTTCCAAATGGCCTTAGTTTATAGAAGCTGATTACCCCAACCTCGCTACTTGGTAAATAACATATGAATGGATTCCTGTGTCATATTCTTTCCCTTTCTGGGACAATATGAATAGTAAAGCATGTATGGGTAACCGTAGCCAGCCCTGTACTTGTCCAATACTTTTTGTTAATTGTCATTTAAAACTTCCATTAAAGAAATTCAAGTCCCTAAATCCTCAGTGCAGCATAAGTAAAGATTCTTGCAGATCCCTATGTACTTTAAAATAACATTCTTTTTCTTAGTGAAACATTAGTTGCTAATGAGGTCTAGTCTAATAACACTACAGACTACTTGCAGACCACGCACAGACAAACCAGTAACACAGTTCTCCTCTCACTGCTGCACAAACTTGCACCAACCCTGTATTAGAAGAATCCCGTCCAGGTACCGGTTTAGGCTCCCTGGTCCATTCAGCTCCCAGGCTTTGTGCCGAGTAACTATCAGTAAGTGCTAGACAGTGCTCATTACCCGCTAGGAACAGCTCTCAGATCACAGCTAGCCTCATTCAGGTTCACTGCAAAAACTCAAATTTTTGCAAACAGATGTTTCTACAAAAGAAATAGACTTAATGTAGGCATAGACAGCATTTTCCGTGCTTCTCAAAGCTGGAAGAACCATTCCATATAACCGTGTAAATCAGGCCATCATGATCTTCATGTTTTACAAGAATGCCTCCTATGTTATTAACATTTCTACTTCAGCACTAGTTCTGAAAAACTGGTAACCGTTGTATGTATTTGTGTTCTCTGACTTTAAGAATCAGACAATTTTTATAAAAGCATTGCGGAGAATTTAGAGTTGTCTTTAAAGTTGCATTGCTAAATAGATTTATCTTCCCATAAATAAAAACATGAAAATCAATTCTCTATGGCTGATAAAAATAGACCATTTATAAACCCCTTCAAAACTTGTGAAAATGAATTATTTTGTAATTCTGATACTTATGTTCTCTTCTTGAAATACAAATGTAATTGGAAATTATTGATAGCTCTAGATTTAACAATAATGCTACAAGTTTAACCCTGCTCCTTTTAAAGTCTCTTGGAAACTGAATGCCATCTCAAATGAGAAAACTAGAACTTTTAATACTGCTTAGCTTTTTGAGACTCAACTGCCCAGAGTGTTCCAAATGTTCTTATAACGTCACATTGATTGTATAACCTTTTAGAAGCTCATGTTTGAAATTTATCTTAAAAACAGATAGAGTGAATGGGAAAAAAAATATTAGCTAATACTTAGCTAGGCAAGGCATTAGTACAGACCAGAGTCTTATTCATACATCTCTATACATGCAAGTTTGACTAGAAGCCCAAAGTAAACTTACTTCATCAATTGACCCAAGTTAATGTATCAAGAGACTGGCTTCAGAGGGCCAGTAAACAAACTGCACATGATTCTTTTTGGTACTTTCTTTTTGACGGCTTCTTGACATTCTTTTTTGGTTCCTTTTGAGCATGATTCTTTTGAAGTCCTAATGCTTAGTAAAGAATTGTTTTTAATCATGAAGTACCTTTTTAACAATGTAAATCTGGGAAAGATCACATTTCCTCAGTGCACACAAAAAATTGTGTCTTGCAAATGTCTGAGGCACATGAGTAATTTTACTTACAGGAATAAATTGCTCAGGAAACCTGACTCTTTACATAAAAAAATCTTCTGAATTTAAGTAAGAATTAAGTAAGAATTTAGCTAGCCTGGCCAAGTTCAAATAACTAATATTGTCCCTTGCAAAGCAGAAGTTGGAATATTTGTATTTGAACTCCCCTTCAATATTTCAGGTTGTCCTGGTAGTTTTTGTACTGCAATTAAATTTATGCATGGAAGCAGCCTAAAGTTTGAAAAAGAATCTAGCAAACCAGGCAGATGGTTCCATTGAGTACAATAATTTCCATTACATAAGATAGTGGTAAGGAAATAGAAATAACCTCATTGCTTGAGAGGACTTGGGACGCAGACGATACTGTCATCAGGGAGTATGTATGTGGAGTTAGTTGGCCATGCTTCAACTGTTTAGTTGTTCTGCATACAAATAGGTAGTGCTTTCATGTGTTACCCTTGCTTACTACGTGACTGTTTTCCAAACGTCACTATTGTACCTTTTTTATTCAGAATTCCTCTCCCATCCAAATATCATTTCCCAACCAATATCCTATGAAGTTGATGTTTGCTTTTTTGTGCGTTCAGAATGCTGAACACACTTACACACATAAGCTTAGAGAAGCAACAACTGACCAGTGAAGCTCATTACAATGCATTTGTTTCTGAGGTACGGAGAAGTTTTTACTAGTCTAGGAGGGCTTAATACAGATTACAAATCAAAACCCCTCCTGGACTAGTTTGAAAAACATGTTATCTCCACACCAAGAACGTGTCTGTGAAATGTCTTTCATTTGGCATGCTGCTTAGCTGTGTATTTTTATAGTTCATAATGAATATGTGAAACCAATTTGGCAACTATTGCTTCTTCATTGCACCATGCATGCTCCACATATGTGGCCCACAGTTCTCTGGACCAAGAGGCTGGGGTGGTTCTGTCTCTAAGGCAATGGAAAGAGCTCAGCACAAATTCTTGAAATCATTACAAAAGGACCCTCCCCACAGTAACTTCCCAAGTGACCACCATTACTCCTTGAAGAGGATGGGGAGACGAGAAGGAAGCCTGTTCTTCTTCACGCTGAGATTGATGATGAAAATAATCTTGTAGGGGGAGAAGTGGAGGCAAGTACTTGAACATTCACAGTTTGATGCAAAGCACAGATGAAGTATATTCTGTAGTTGCTTCAGGCAGTTTTGCGCATAGAAAAAAAGAAATGTTTAGAAAATAAAAAGTTTACTTTGTCTTTCTGGGTATAGCCAGAACCAGTCTCTATCCCACCTGGACAAGTGAAAATGGGAATCCAAAATTAATCTGATTTGTGGCAGTAAAGGTCCTTAAGTGCTTTCAACTCCTCAATCAGTGTCTTGTTTTGGTTTTCAAGCACAGCCACTCGATTTTCTAGACATTTCACATACTCCTTTTTCTTCCTGCGACATTCACGTGCTGCCTCTCTGCAAAGCAAAAAAGGCCACTCAAATCCAGAACAATTACTTACAGACATAGGCTACTTAACTGTTCAGGTCAAACCTTTACCTAGTACTACCATTTGTAGAATATGGAGGTATTGTTAAGAAATGCAAGTTAGGAAAAAAGGCTGAGTTCCTAACAATTGCTCCTCACAAATCACACCTGCTCAAGATCCACGGATCATTTCAACACACAGATCCCAGTAAGTGAGCATCAATAAAATTCTATTTCTGTGAGAAGAAGATCCTTCCTACTCAATGGCAAAATTCTGCTTGCAGGATTTACATTAGAGCCTTTAGGCCAAGTCAAATGCTGCTGCAATAATTTCATTGATTTTATTATAATAAATTGACGAATAATAAAAACATAGGTAAGACCAATGTTCAACTATTAATCTCTTTATAGTCTTAACTCTTCCCTTCACTGCAGTCCAATCAAATAATAATAGTCAGGATGTTCAACCAGTGCAAAAAAGCTATAGTTAAAGTATTCATATATATATATATATATATAGCAATACTTTGATTTTATTAATGATTGCTTCACTGCAATGATAATAAAATCACTCAAATAAAAAGTCACAACATAAACCGTCACTAGTAATTGTAATCATTCTTTAGTCCTTGTCTGCTGTGCCAAGATCATGGCAGTGTTAATGTGCTGAAGCAGATCTCGAAAGAGTCAAACTTTTGCAGCTTGCTTGGAAAGACTGCGCTGCCTGTAGGTAACTTGGTAAGATGCTACGAATGTCAATGAAAAATACCTGAAAGGTGTTAATGTGCTGCTGAACATCCTGAAGGCAGTAACACCAAGGGAGAAGCTATCCTGCACAGCAACAGTAATGGTACCAAAGTGCAAAGTAAGCACAAGGCTAAATGTCACAGCTGGATCGGAGTCCAGGCAGAGGGCTCTCCTCCTGCAATGCCGCTTGTCAAAGCAGCACACTGCAGATACATGTAAATGCACATGGTGGTTTGCCCTGAACCTTTAGATACAAAGCAAAGCAGCTTCAAAAGGAGAGTCTGAGTGTCTCTTCATTGCAAATACTACATAGATTGGTGATGTAGTCAACGTTCTGGGAAATGAGAGGACAAAATTGAACCCAGTTCTTCCGCTTATTAGATAAATAGTAGTTGTACTCTACTAGGTAAAAAAGAATGTCTGTTCTGGGACCTACCTAGTAAGAAGACTCTAAAAATAATTTTTGAAATTCAGCTCCACAAATAAGACAGGATGAAGAAAACCTAATAAACCCTGAAAGGACTCAGGTATCTATTTGTTACTCCTACAAATACAATTTCACATGCTTGCAGTACTTCAGTGAGCCATGTGCAACATTTAGAATTTAGAGTCATTTTGGGCTGTTACTTGTGCCACCAAAAGATTAAGTACTACTGGATCAGGAAGCGAACTACTAACCTGTCTTTTTGGGTGACAACTTTTTCCTTCTTTTTGTGATTTTTGTGCCACTTGGGCTGTATATTAAGCCACCTCAAGTCTGTGTGCATTAGTTATTCATTATAAACAGCTAGAGTTATACTGAATTACAAGAGAGCTTTTAAGATGTAACATTTACACAGAAAATTTGCACAATAATATCTATGAATATTTACGCTATAATCCTCCAATAAGTACCACCTCACCATCTGCCCCTCTATATTCCTTTCCCCTGCTTTGCTATGGAGCCTGGATTTGCAAATACCTATTAAGCAGGCAGGCTAAAAGCACCACACGCAACATGAGACTGTTGCAAAAGCTGTCAATTTAACTCAAGTAGGGGTAATTCCCCGTTTTTTTTCTTGGCTTTCCCAAACACAAAAGCTTTCTTTTACTGGAATAAGACTGCTGACTAAATGAGGGGATTCAGAATGCTAATTAATTTTTTCACAAAAAATGCTAATTAATTTTTTCAGGCAGTGCCTGAAAGGGTGACATCTACTATTCACTGATATCAGAAAATATATAAAAAGGGGAGATGGAAGACATTCTGTACAAAAACCTTTTCAAAAAGTGAGCTCTGCTGTTCAGCATTATTTACTTCATTAAAGCCCCTCAGATAAGCCTTGGGTCTGCTCATGTAACTTTCTATTGTGTTCACAGCCCAGCAATCTACAGAAGACAAATGCACCTGTACAACAATAACAGTTTTTTTCAGGCTTGACAGATGAAGTAAACAGTGCTTTCACCGGGTTTTCCCTCCTCAGAGGGGAGGGAAGCACTGCTGGTTTCCCAGTGTCACAGTGTAACATACAGGCTCAAATCTGGGGCCTGCAGATGGAGCTCAAGCTTGGTGTGATGGGTGAGCTCAGGCGCACCCTTTCCCTCTCCCACAGCAGGAGGCTTAAGGACCACTGAGGCCAACTTCTCTCTGCTGCTCCCTTCCTTTGCTGTCTCCACCAAGTCCCACCTCAGTAGGCTTGGCTGGTCCTCTTCACACACTAAATCCTACAGATGAAGTCTCTTCTCCTCTCTCTTTCAGCCGCTCTGCTGCCACTACTGGCTCCACAAGACATCAAAAGCAGTAGCTGCTCATTTAGCCTTTCCTTGAGTTGGTAAAACCCAAAGGACAAGCAGCTAAAGAGAACAAGTGAGACAAGAAAGCACTCATGAAGAGTGTGGGTGGGCCAGCAGTAAGGAGAATGTATGCAAAAGGCTAAGGTAAAGAATCCAGAAAAGGAAACTACATGAATGTATTAACTCAAAAAAATCAACTCACCTTGGTGTTTGTAAGAACATACTTGCAGTCATGTAAGTCCCTCACCAATTACTTTTTTCCTTATGGCCACAAACAAATTCACAAACTTTACAGAATGAGTCTGACACCTTTACTTAAGGCTTCATAGTCACAATACATGGCATTAGCAGATGTGCTTCTTTGCTTTGTCTCTTTAAATAAAGGCAAATTATTCGGAAAGCATTTCATAAAATGACTAAGGAAGATCAGGATTCTTAGCGCTTAACATTCTAGTTCTGTGCAGAGCTGACTGGAAAAAAAGTGATCTAAAAGTACGTGCCTGTTCTTCATTAGGCGCACTTCTCTCTTCCGTGCGGCCTCTTCTGCTGGCTGGGTTGGAAGTGCTGGAGAGGATGCCATGACTACGCCTGGTGCAATGGTGCTGGTAGGGGCAGTGCGAATCTGGTAGGTCTGCACATCTCCTGAGGCAGCTGAAAGGCACAAGGGAACATCATGTCAGTTTGGTGACAGAGCTGTTTAAATGTGGTGCGAAGAGCACCCAGTCATCTATCTAACCATGCACTCTGGGCTACAGTACAGGAGGGATGACCACCATCTGGGTCATCATTGCTATCTCAGTCTTAGTTTATTAATGTATGCAACATTCTGGGCATTCCTGCTAAAGAAGTCTTCACTTGTGCTTGATAACTTGATTTATATTGCAGTATTAGTATTCTTTTTACTTCTCTGTTTTTTGGGCAGTTTTAAGAAAATTAAGCATGGCAAACAGTATTTCTAGCTATGCTCCAAATGCCCATCTGCAAAAGGAGAAACTGCGTGTCTAAGTATTTGGTACAGAAAAAAAGGGTGTAGAAACGCAGTGTTTACTCCAACAAGAGAGAGACAGTGCAAGCTAGGCACTCAACTTCACTACTTCTCTAGAAAGTCTTGTGTTTCTTTTGCTAATTGTAATATAGGAGTGTGTTATATTTGCCTGAGCTTGCAAAAAATATGATACCACCTAAAGAAATCACATGTTCTCAAGAACACAAAAACCAGAAGATCAATGCAACAATAGTATTTTTCTTGGCTATGTATTTTCACCAATGCCTGGACACCCATTCTCTGGATAACTTTAAAATCACCTGCTTTACAATCATAAAAGCAGGGGTACACTTTTCTGTTATTTTTAATAAACAGATTTTTAATACCCCCTCATTTTTTAATAAATGAAAATATATATTTTAATACAATAAACCTCCCCCAACTTATTTTAAGTTGAAGTAGCCCTACTTGCTCTAAGTGGAAGGCTAGACCAAATGATCTCTTAAGGCACTTGCCTAAATTATTTTACGATTCTAAGACTAAATGATTAAGTACTTGGTGACTAGTTATAAAATCCACAATGGGAAGAAATTATGACTTGTAATTGAAAAGGGGGAAAAATTACTATTAAAGTGTCCATACAGAAAGAAAGTTCTTTCCTAACTTTAACACTTTGCTTCAAATTTACTGTTGTTGCAGATGCCTACATGGGAGAACTCCGAACTCTAAAGTGGTATGAGTTTTTGCAGAACATAGTAAAAAAAAAAAGTAGACAAAATGCAGGAAATACAGAATGGAAAACCAAAAATAAATACATTGTTTTAAGAAGTAAACCCAAAATACCCACAATTTTACCAATCTGAAGGGAAAGGCTCCAAGAAAATGTGATGAATAGCTTTGTCCAGAATTTCCTTTAATCATTTTGGAGACTTATCTGTGCCAAAGCTGTTAATTCTGTTTCCTGCCACATTTGAAGGAGTTAGATTAGCAACTTATATCTGCATGGAGAAAATGTTATTGGGAATGACTGGCTGTGAAATTTCTCACCTTGTACAACAACTTGGTTGCTGGGTACAAGTATCTGTTGTCCATCTGTGGTCTGTGCATATTGTAAAATGGTGGTGCCAGGTTGGGTTGCAGCTGCGTTGGTCATAGTCAGCGTCTGGAGACCTTGTACTCCATCTGTGCCATTGTTAGACAACTGTATTGCTCCTCCTTGGGTAATAGCAACTGAAGAGAAAAAAAAATGGACACAGCATTTAAGTCACTAACTTACTCATTAACCTACAGTATTAAACCTAGATACAGAAGAATATCAGTCTGAGTTAAATCCCTTGAACCCTTATACGCCCTCAAATCAGATACATGGCTTTAACGTACATTAAAGAAATCACGCTGTGAAAGTTTGAAATTTTCAATTTTTCGTGAGACCCATATTTTTTTGGGGGGAAAATGCACAGCCAAAAACACAAATTAGTTTCTCTGATAAAACAGCATCACACAGAGGAGCTACAAACCTCCCCCAGGGAACACTTTTTAATTTGGTAGTTAAGATTTTCTTCTTGGTTGGTTTAGGTCTTTTGCTCAGTCCTTTCTTTTTTCTTCTCATCTGAAATTCCTCTCCTCTTCCATGCTTTATACCCTTCAGTCTCCTCTGCTGCTATTGCTATCCATTTTGTGTTTCACCTTCTTGTTTTGGCAATTTTTTTCTTCTGATTGTATCCCCCCCCTTCTCTAGAACTTCCTCAGCACCTTCCTAGCAGTGTTTTCGTTCATAAAGGTCCAGTTTCACACTTTTTCCCCCCTTCAAGCAGTCTTACTTTGTACAGTTTTTTTTCCTTTCTTTCCCTCAGTCCTGTCATGCAGGTGTACTGAGACATCACCCCTCATTTGTGATTCCACAGAATTTCACTGTGTTCCTATATACAGACATACAAAAATCTCAAGTATCTGCACCAGCAGCTATTTTACAGTTATGGTAGGAAAGAAAAGTTGACCACATCAGTTTCAATAAAATTAAGTAGGGTATTAGGCAAGGTGGCCAAGGAGTAAACAGAGATACAAAATTTTAAAGAGATTTTAAGAGAAAGATATAAACAAGTAGCTCTTCCTCTCTTTTGTATATTTAATACTGTATTTGTTTGTGTGAGACAGCATGTGAATTCTAGCTTTACTGCTGTATGCTCAATCCTTTAAGTCAAAGCACTATATCTATAAAAGTTAATGAATAAAGAAAACATAGAAATGTATATTTATTACATATTTTAAATAAGGTTGCTGAAGTTCTTATTTTTTCAGGACTTTCTAAAAATGTAACTGCAGACTGTAATGTTTTTTCTATTAATGAGGTTACAATTTTGTGAACCAGGATTAATAATCTGCCAGGAAAAAAAAAGAAACTTCTGAATTACCTCATCTGGTTCCTGAAGTGAAAAAGTTTCTAATAGCATTATGGTTAGCTCATATTTTGCCTCAGGATGCAGTAGCTGCACTAACTGGGAAGCAGTCCCAGAATGTTAACTGAACATTTCAAATCCTTACAATAGGAATGTGTTTAAAAGGCATGGTTATCAAATAGTCAAATTAAAGTAATCTTATTTTCACCTCCTGATTTGTCCTAGGCCAAACAGTTACAGAAATAATAGTTCTTCATCTTCTCATCCCCACTTACTAGCACCACTGAGAAATTCAGACTACATACTGTACTGCCCACTGCTGGTTTGGTAAATGGGAGTTGGCACCGTAACAGTGGCGATGGCAGGTGCTGCTGTTTCCTCTTCAGACTTTTCTTCTTCGATCCTTGGCACTCCTGGGGCGTCTGAGGACAAGTCATTCAAAATTTTTCTGGCAAAGACAGTGTGTTGTAGAGATTTTAATAAAAATTGGAGGGAGAAAAAAAAAAGTCTATTCGATACATAATGCTGGAGAAAACTGAAAAGTGCAGTAAGCCAGCAAGGAAAGTACGGGTGCAGAATGAAAAATCTGCACTATCTTCAAACTTTTATTGGAGAGGATTGTTCAAAGTGCCACACACAGATGAGCGAGGCAGCCAGCACAGAACAGCTGTGCTTATCAACACAAGATACAGGTGCTTCTCAACAGGTTCTTCTCAACCCAAGATACAGCTATCACAACATTCCCTTTTTCTTAAAAACATGCTTCTCTCTCATCCATTTTTACTTGTTTCCTGCTTTTAGCCACATAAAGATTTGAAGAAAGCAAAAGTATGTAAAAACCTATTTCCTCATTTCATCAGGGGAACGGCTCCGTTTCAGAGATCGTAAAGATCTCAGCCAGAGAGCTGAGTATAAAGGCAGTCAGCATAAATGCTTGTAAAGAGCAACCAGTTTATAATCTAACACCTGCCTGGGAGACAATGTCGAGCGTTTGTGGGAAGTCACACAGTCATGTTTACCGGTGCCCTGCCTGAGAAAACTGTGAGATTAGCATGGGCAAAGGAAAGAACAGTTTTTTAAATTACTTCCATGGGTTGATTATCCAAAGCCAAAACTGGTAAAACATCACTGCTACAGGTCCCACTGAACATGACTGTAAGACTGACCATAGCAGTTACTGCAGTTTGCATCATTTAGACCAAACGCTGTCCCTCAGAGGACTGTCAAGCCCTTTTTGCTGCTGGCATATTCCATTATGTCACTGCCGAATACTACTTAGGTAAAGGGCAAGAATTCTGTAATTGTCCTCATATATTTTCCTATGGACTGTCAGAACTCAAAGTGTGATGAAGCAAACACAGCTGTAGACCCCAAGCTCCAAGACAACGCTCATTTCTTAAATAAGGCTCCTAAGGCTTTGGGAGCCAGAACATCTGTACGGAGCTATTTGGGGAGAGCAGTCACTCTGCTAAGCAACTTGACAAACAGAGCTTTGCTGTTGCTGTTCTGACTCTGTGTTCACGCAGGAACCCCAGCATTTCACAAGCACTCCATTGTGCCAAGCACCACTTGGACAAATAAAAAACTCCCATCCAGAAAGTCTGCAATCTAGGTGTTAGACCACAAAAACTAGTGGATAAAAACAGATGAAAAAAGCATGGAGAGAGCAAAGAGGATAAGGAACAAAACCCCATAAGCTCAAAATAGAAAACAGGAAACTACAGCTCACCACTTTTTAAACTCATGGCAGATATGATCTGGCGGTTAAAACCTACTTTTGCCATCGTAAAGATGGATTTAAGATAGAAGGTAAGGTGGCATCTTTACAAATATAGGAGCTATGAACTGACATGGGGAACGTATGATGTACTTCAGTAGCAGGATCAAGGTGGAGTTTCTGAGGAAGAGGTACAGTTCTTCAAGTCTGTGAACCTATCTTGTCTCTAGGGTCTGTTACAGCAGCTTGAATAATGCCAACCAGGAACTCACTAAACACAGCAGTAGTCTGGCTCAGCCTTTCTGACACAACCCCTATGCCAGCCCAGAGTCTGAGCTGCATATGCAAGTTTTACAATTACAAACTTTTGCTGAGTCACCGGGATCTGGCTTGAGGAAGCGGCTTGGTGTGGCATCAATGCGTGCAAAGGAGTCCATCTCAATGAGAAGTTAGCATGCACAAATACTCTCTTCTCCGTTTTGCTGCTTGTTTACTTAGCTCTGTTGTCTCACGATATACAGCCATTCTTCCATATATAGTAAAAGCAAGTACCTCACTGCAGAAGCAGACTGCAAGGAAGTCTGTGGCAGCCTTGAAGTTAGCAACCCTGCTCCTCACAAATAAAAAATATTTTCCCAGATCTATTATTGCTAGGGATCTTCAGCAATGATTTTCACTATCTGCAGCAGAACAGCCTTAAAGGCTGCTAAAGAAAGTAGAAAATTGAGATTAAAAAAAAATGAGATATGCTGAGGCCTAGAGTCTGGCTTGTATTTCTAAGGCTATGCTCATAAAGAAAAAAGGAGCACCTGAATTTTCTGAAGGAGTAGAAATCCACAGGTCTTACAACCTGCCGAACTCCAGAGCTGTTCCTTAACACTATTTAGCGTATTTTAAGAAAGAAAAGTGAGATTTAGTACAGCCAGAAAAAGCTGTGCAAGGGTTTAATTAATAAAGTAACGTAGGACTAATACCATGCTCAGTTGGTCTTACCACAGAAGTATTTGCCATGACAACTAAAGATACTAGATGCCTATCACTACATTCAACTCATACCCTGACTTCTTAAACTTTGAACACAACCAATTTTGCTCAAGCAGAAATTCTCTCTGAACCACAGAACACCACATGTTCATTGAAAGTCTCATGGGAGAAAGGAATTAAGTCGTTTTTAAGCTAGCATTTCAACAGTAATGAAAAACAATAGAGTTGATTTTTTGCACACTACAGATTATACAGAAGCCACTTTCTTGCAAAGCTTCAGTGTATTTCATGTATTAACTATCCATTAAAGCTATCTCTAAAGCACCTAGCATGATATATCAATGTTTCACAAATGTTGCGATTAGCTTATTCTCAGCTCATTTCTGTCTTAACCTGAGTGTAACAGCTGAGGCTTCTTCCTCCTCCTCCTATTTGCTTATCTCTTTACATCCTATTCCATGGAAAGACATTGCAGAACAGAGATTTCAGTTAAATGGTAAATCTATAAATAACTATACAGTCACACTGTCTCCCCACATGAAGAATGCATCCATCAAGCAAAATGCTTCTGCTTTTAACCTCCATACCTGTAGGAGGGTCGTCTGGAAAGAATTTCTCTTCGTTTCTGTGAGTCTGTGACACTGTCTACTGATTCCTGTGAATCTTCACTTTCTGCTATAGTGGAGATCTGCAAATAAGAACAGCAATCAAACTTAACAGGACACTTCCAATGTCTTTATTTTAAGGAAATGTTGACATCCTGTGAAAAACACTACAATGCAAGTATTGTACAGTGCTTCTACCTAGGCAATGAACAGAAAGGGCAGGCTGTTTAGTAACAGATCCAGTGAAGAATGACCACAGTCAGTTATCTATCCATATGTTCTTTATAATTTAAATACTCCAATAAGAAAATATACACAGTAATTCCATATACTTTTTTCTGTGATTCCTTGTTTCCATCCATTTTAAGGAAACAAACGTTTTTAAGTAAAATTTAGGGAGAGAATAACTAAAACCAAATTAAGATAGCAGAAACACTTGGAAGCAAAGAGCAAAGTACTGAAGTTGAGAAACATCAGTTTATAAATACTTAGATATGTAATACAGAAACTGCCTTTTGGGGGGGGAATCATCAGGAAAATGTCATACATGAAGATGCTAAAAAATAATGCAGTGCTCTGATTCTGAACAAGCTGGAAAAAAGACAGATTTATGAAGGAAAGTTAAAAATGTTTGTATCAATCATATTTCAGTAATTTTAAATTTGAAGTGTGCCAAAAATGTAAAACCATCTCCAATACATAAAACCAGAGACTGTTTTCCAAAAGACTATACTCACATGGCAAATATACAAAAGCTAATGATAGTGAATAGAGAAATGCTTGTGTGAGAAACATAGCTCACAGCCTGACATTTTATGCACTGTAGGGAAGATTCCTAAAGGCTCAAAAAGCTTGCTGGTGCCCAGGTCTCTGAGTTATCAGACAGAAGACCTGAAGAGGTCCAAGGCTGACTGTGAACTACTGGGCTTTGAACAACACAATATTCCAAACACAATGGCTTTGCACTGAGCCAGATGAATTCCAAGCATGGCTTCATTGCCAGTCTCTCGTATTCCACCTCTGGGCTAGTAACTTGTGTGCTTATCTGCACATCTCTGATAGATTAAAACACTAAACTTTTGATTCCAATGGTTGAGGAGGGTAGAGCCTGACAGAAACTCAAAGCTGACAAGGAGTAAACAAAGATTATTATCAGAATGGTCTTGTTTTATATTATGTATGCCTTATTATTTTTTAAAATAATGTCCAGCTAAATATCTGTATCAAATAGTCACAATGTCTACTTTTAAAAATTAAACATTTTTTGAGCTCAGTGTACTAATAGCAAAGGAATGATGTACAGTCCTTGCCGTGTGTAGCTGCTGTATGACAAGCAATTGCTTTCTGCATTCAGTAACACTGACCTTAAAGTGGTTAAAAAAAATAAAATTACAGGTTTAAAGATTTCAGACTAATTGTATCCTCCCTTTCTTGCTTTACTAAAGAGAAAATGCTAAGGCTTTACAAAGCAAACAACATTCAACAGGCAAATTTTAAAACCATTTTTATGAGAGGACTAATAGGTTTATTTTAAGGACCATTAACATACAGACATCTGTTTTGTAAACCAATGCAAATATTTTCTAAGTAGCAAAGACTCTCATCCCAGAGTATCAGCCTCATTAATGATTGAAAATTACATTATTAAAAAAAATTCCTTTTGTTCAGTTCAGAATAGTATGAACTCTTACTCAATAAAGATGTGTGAAAATACAACAGAGAGAAAAAGTAGAGTAATACTGTAAGAAAAAACATGAAGCTGTTAAACTCACCATACAAATTCTAGAGGGAAATGAAACTCAGCAATGCTTGAAAGTGAAAAGTAGTTAAACCAGAACAGAAAAAAAGTCACAGAGTAGCAAATACTGTACAGATTTTGCCTTCAACATGCTCTTAAAATTTATATAAGCACAACCACAATCCAGGACACAAACACATTAGAAACCAGTGAACTGGTAGGACTATTCAAAAGGCCCAATTCACATATTAGGAATTTCTTCAGTCAGTACCTGAACTGTCTGGACCTGTGGAGACTGAATAACTGACGGCTGGGCAGCCTGAATTACTCCATGCACTTGAACCGTCTGCCCATTGGGCAGCTGAACTAAGGTCACCGTGGGTGCAGAAGACGTTGCGTGAGCTGCTGGCATAGATACCTGCAAAGAAGAGACAGTGAGCATAAATTAGGTTATTGCAAAATCTTCTTATTTCACTACCAAGAACACTTTCTTGGTGAAAGAATTACGTCTCTTCTAAGACCCCGGTTAGATGACCCAAATGTTTCAGCGTAATATAAAAGCCCCTGAACTGCCTAAGCCCAACATCTGACCTACTTTACAAATTAATCTAATGCAGAATTTCTGCAAGCTCAAAACATCACTTGTAAAACCACTGACAAGAATAAGAAAAACACAACTGCCTCTATTTTGAGGTAACCTAATAAAGCCACATTATTACCTGTCGCTTACTTCAGTATAGATATTGCTAGGACTTGGGCGTACTCCTACAGACACTGCTGAGTCAAAAGCAGAAACATACGGGAGTGGAGCTATTTTTGTTCTCACTCTCACTCAAGAAAATGCAAAGTGTTTGCCAGATGTAAGAAGTTAAAATTTTTAGTTAAAACTTCAAACTTTCTACAGATCAAACCATACTGAGTAGCTGGCAAAGACCATTTAAATAAAGAAAACTGACCACGTGTTCAGACAGAAAACTCATGGGTTTGCAGTGGAAACAAATGGTTTGTAGACAGTTACTGTGATTCAGTGTAACAGGTCAGCACAAACTCTAGTCTTGTCCTACGAGGAAAAATGGCCCACATTTTAAACCCTCAGTTCCTAAATACAACTTTGTTTCTCCAGCACAGACGTGCAGGCAGAGCGGCTATGCCAACAGGAATACGCTAACGACTTGAGCACAGTACATTAGCACTGCGTGCACAGCCACGTGTCCCGCGCAGGGGCTCGTGCTGCGAAGACAGGGATACCCGCACAAAGCTGTTCACGTCACGCAGGGAAGTCTCACTCTGGCAGGTCACAAGAACTATTATGGGCGGCTGAAGGGCCGTGCACTGAGGTTGCTACACGGCTGGGCAGATGCCCTGGTGCACATCCAGTACTCAGCAACTGTCTGGTGACACGATGCACGTGGTCACCCCTGGGCAGCTCCCTGAAAGGCAGAAGGGTGCCGGGACTGCCGTACCAGCGCACACGGCCCTCAGTTTGTGCCCGACTCACACCACCGCAGCCCTCAGGGAAGGAGTGCAGGCGGGTCGCTGACTAGCCAGCCTTCTCCTACACACTCAAGTTTGGAAAATTTATCAATCCTCCAGCATTCAATGGCATTTTCAAGCAATTCGATCCATGTAGCTACAATGCGAGAAGGGGCTGCACTGCTGTCCTACCTAACCTCAACGAGCTGCTCTGTACCAAATGCAGAACTAAATCCTCTGCTGTCCTCATGGACATGTGGTTCTCAAAAAGCTGCAGTAGCTGATCTCTGAATTTCATAAACATCCGCCACTTACAAGAAAATCTTGCTTAACAACAAAATTAAGGGGAATTACATGTAGGCCTCTCTCCTCCACAGCTGTCTCTCCCTAATCCACACATTTGCTTTTGCCTTTACCTTCTTTTTTTATGAAAACGGCTGTAGTATTACATGGCAGTACTTAACTCACATCTGAGAAAAACCAGAGCTGAGATTAACATGAGCACACTTTCCTCTGGCAAATTGTATTCCTTTACCAAGCAACCTTTTTTAATAATGCATTTCTGACTAAACAGTCCTTGGCAATGGCAGCAAAGCTGATCAACTGGAGGCCACTCTGCGGTTGGATTAAGCCAACAGCAGAGTGTAACTTCCGCAGATGTCTCTGACTCATACCTTGTGGAACTGGAACGAGTTTCCTTTTGACTCTGGAAACTACCCTGAACTCACTAAAAATGCAGCAATTAAACTAAGCTTACAAGAGGGGTGACCTCACAGGAGACAATGAAAGAATTAAGTTGACATAATTAGTTACTCAGATTTGCCTAAGCCTCTAAGGGCACTCCTTAATGCCAAACACTGCCACTTCACGTATTAAAAATATCTAGTAACATAACACTGATGTGAACAAGACAAGGAATTATGTTTAGACTGTTATATCACCTCCACAAGGAATATAAAGCCTGGGGGAAAGCTAAGGTGCAAATAATACAGTGAATGGCAACAGAGGAAATTAGGAAAAATGTAACATATTTCTTTGTGGTTCATGTGGATTTTAACCATAGTTATATAGCTTTTTCTTACTTGGAAAAAATTCTCATTCAAGTACCGGTGTAATTTTGACTGAGTAAAGTGCATTTAACCCACTACCTATCTGTAAGTTTAGCTACCCAGAGGTTAGTATGTTAGCACACTAATTTAAAACATTCTTGCTTCTCTGGACTAAATCTTAACGTATATCGAGTGAGAAGCAGTTTACTGGTTTTGCAAGAGAAATAAACTACTTCCACTCAGTTCACACTGAAGTGTTATTCACACCACCTACATCCTGCGCCTAAGTTAGACAGTGAGAAAACTGCCCAAAGAGGCAAGCTGGTGCAGGGCAGCTGGTGGCCTGTAAATTCACACTAAGGCTTCACTGAACAAAATCACCCTGTGCATTTCAATAACTCCAATCCCTATACTATCAGTTAAATGGAAGTGTACGATCTCTGGTTTACTAAAAGGTGTAATGACTTTAAGAAGATATTAATCATTTATCAAACAATAAATGATTTAACACTCATGCCACTTAAAAGACACTCAATTCCCCAAACTACGAGATCTAAAAAACCTGTTTGTTCTTTGCAGACTGCAAATAGTTTTAAAGTGAAATGGTTACAGAAGAGAGCCAAACAGATTCTGTACTCCTTTACACAATGGAGTTGCTTCTGCCAACCCTCAGTATATCCGAGAATGAAACTGGGTTAAAAAATTAGAGATGCAGTTGGGATCACATTTCTTGTCTCTCCAAAATAATTTTGGGATAATAAAGGATCTACTACTGTCTCTCTAAATAATTCTGTGAAATTCTGGAGACAGCAGAATAACATGAGTTGTCAAACACCAAGTTGTTCCACTTGATTATAATGTTTATTGATATGATGTTATATTTGCTGCATTATTTATCTACATTTTCAGTTTCGTTTTTTTTTTCAGAATTAAACTGATTGCTATAGACAAGTTTCTAACAGAAAACATAACAGGAAAACAATCCAGTCAATGTAAAAAAGACAGTAAATTACATGTTTTGGAAAAAATACCTTTCAGTGGTATGGTTGTGGTAAAGAATGCTATAAATATTTTCATTCATTATTCCGTTAACATTACACAGTTTACACACATACATTTCTTCAGAACTAACAGAACCTAAGTGTGATGGGAAGTTAAAAATCTCTACTGCTTTAAAAATGTGAAAACAAATATTAAAGGAACTATACATCGCACCTGTTTCAGAATTGTATTAATGGAACCTTCTCTCAGGTCCATGAGTAGACATTACCCTCTTAAAAAAATTACCCAATAGGTAAAACTATTATACCATATGATTTTATACCTGGGCTAACGTTGCAATCTGTGGTTGTGCCTGTACTGTCATCTGTTGGGTTTCTGCCTCTGTAACGGCTGCATCTCCACTCTGCTGGTTCTCTGCTCCAGATTCCATGGTCATTTAGTAACCTACAATCACAATATTTGTCGTAAGTCTGGGTTGGTATGCAAGTCCATTATTCTTGGTGGATCTGGTAGCAATCACTGCAGCTGAATTCCCATTACTACATACTGTTTTCATTTGCTTATTATAAAGTTGCCAAACTATTAGCATTCAGGCAAAAATTTTTCATGCCAGGTGTCTGCCTCAGGTTGATTTTTCTGTGTGTAATGTTTCTGAAAAACAGGTCCAGTCTCCTCCAACAATGAGATCAGAAAAAAAATGCATTTTGCTCATCTTAAAAAAATCACTTGAGCAACTGCACTGTGATGATTTAGTACCTTTGCAATTTGGAATAACGACCGACAGTTTGTCAGGAAGGGCACTCCCTCAGTGCCAAGGTGACAATATGTCCTGCTACAGCCCTCCCTCTGCCCCGCAACTGCAGTTTGCAAATAAACCATAGCGATTGCTTCTGCCTTGGGCACTTAGTTTTCAGCCTTCTGTCTGAACTAAACATGCAACATCTCCATGCAAACTCTTTCCACAACCTGACTGTGTATGGCCCTACGTCACAGCAACTTAGTCTTTTCTACTCAGCAGTTATAAAGTCAGTATGCATAATGATGGAAGCCATTTCTACTCGAACCTTACTGCAAATAAATATTTTTAGAGGTACATAGTATTTTGTAATGACCTACGTTTTGTATCATATATAGCTCCTAATACACTTCTATTTCTAAGCAATAACTGAGCAAGCCTAGATCACACAACTCTATAAAAAGAGGTTGCATAACTTTCAAAACCATGCATGTAGGCAGAGTGCAATGAATGTTAAATTCTGCACTGATTTGTGAAAATTTCTTTTCAGTTCTTCTTTAAATACTGATATAAAAATATTTAATATATAACAAAGAACTTCAAAATTCAAGAAAGTGTTCCCAATGGTGATATAGCAATACCACTGTCTTATATGGAACTACAAATACCAAATATTAAGAATGAGTATTACCCCCATAGACAAAATCCTAATCCTGTGTACCACCCCATGCTGCCCAATCTACTCAGGCCTCTGGCTACCTTGAGGCAGCACACCTCTTCAGAGCTGTAGCAAAACTAGTAGAGCATTTCTGCTTTGGGAAAGGGCCTGGAGGCAGAGGATGCTCAGATCAGAAGAAAGGTGGAAAGAAGGAGAAATGCCCCTCTCTTTGCTCAACTTTACTGGGCCACCCCCCAGGAAAAGACTTAAAAGTGTCAATACAGGTGGTGGTACCATGACCACATCCAAGACATTTCATTTTAAACACAAAGTCAGGGAAACTTCAATTTCAACACAAACTACACTTCAGTATCACAGGAACAAGAATAGCCTTTGGAGATGTGTTGCCTAAAGCAGTAGAGTCACACTTCAACCCTGAGTATAATATGAAATTTCTGTCTTACAGTAAATGATTGCTAATCAACAAAGATAAATTGCACTTTAAAGTAGTAGCTGCAGCTCACATCAGAAGAAAGCAAGTCAAAATATATAAATCAAAATCTATATATTTAGTATTGAAAGTGACTGTTCAAATGACCTTTGTGTGTGTGTGAACACTACATGTTTAGGTACCAAATATTTAGTTCCAACATCAGTTTAGAAACTCTTAGGAAATAAAAAAGAAGGAAAAGAATTAAATCTGATTTTCCTTAAAAACAAACAATGAAAGACAACTTACAAATTTTTTGAAACAACTAAGTAAATTATTCTAAGCACCTGAAATTTTGTTCTGCCTCTCCCTGTTGCCATGATTTTTGTCCCACGCAAACCAGGCAGTGGTCTGACAAATGCTCACAAATAAACAATATTCTACCTATATGTATATACAGGTAAACTGGCCATGAAAGAAACTAATTGTAAACTCACTGCATTTTAAGTAGTCTAGACATTACAATTTTTATAAGAACGTCAAGAATAGCCTGTGTCCATGTAACTGTAACAACTTCATTCTTTCTTATAGTAACAAGTCTTCTCCACGTTGCACGTCATCTTCCAGAAAGCACAAAAGAAAACCCATGCACCATTACTATTTGTAACATACATTACCAAATAGTTCTTAAAGACTTCATTAATGACAACAGTTTAAGTGGTTTTCTATCCCAACTTCGACAAATGAGTTATATTTTAAGTCTTAGCCCTCCATGTTATACACCCAGTATTTTTTTTAAGTGTTCTGCATTTTCAAAAGTGCAAACTACAAACCAGACTACCATAGGTTCCCCTTTGATTTTTTTATAATTTTTAAGCAGATAGCTAGTTTTATCACTTTTTTGCAAGTATCAGCCAGTTTGTCCAAAGCAAGCAAATCAACAACTTTCAATTCCTATGCATGTATCAGGGAGACTCCAGTCAAAAGATGACCTCCACGGAACCATTTCAGAAGCAGATCTTTTGCATCAGTAACATCTCCTAGGCAAGTATCTGAAAAGAACTAAAAAAACCCCCAATTTCCCAGCTACGAATTCAAGCATGTTGCAAAACTAGTAATGCTTTTGTTTGCTGATAGAAATCGTGACGCCAGTATGGAGTCAATTGCTATACAAATGGGATTAGAACTAGATGAAAGGTGCAAGCAAGGAGTCTCTTGAATCAGATATTTAGCAACGTTCACAAACGTAGATGTTGTCAAATTCCTGCTGATAAATGCAATGCTTTCCTAGGAAGAATTTCCAATCCTCTCATACACTATTCAGCAAAGGACCTCTGTTTTTACAAGCTTGGCTTCTACACTTGCATCATCTTTTGCATATGTAATCAGCAAAAAGTATTAACTGTTTGAGGTTCTCCCTCTTCTACAACACCAACATTTCAGAAATCAAATTCTTAACCTGACTTGCGAGCACCTAAAAGGAACCTCCTCAGAACATAGAGTAAGCACCAAGCAATGCAGGAAGCTGCCTGCAAGATTAACACCTTGACACATGCAGTTGAAGCCATTGTCCAACGTGACTTGTAGTTTTCAGACAAGCTCTCAGTCTTAAGTTATTTTCAGGTTCTAAGTACTCTTGAATTTGGCTCAATTTACCTTGCACTTATACATCACAGTATTTATATTCTAACATCTTTACTACTACCTTTTATAATAACTTGTGAGAAAAAGAAAGGAATCGGATTCATGGGCATCATGACATCATATTCCAGATACTCTGACTACTACGTTGTTTCACATTTGCTTTAACAGTACAGTATGATTAAGATTACCAAGACATACAAGGCCAGGCACCTAGAACATAAATACACACTAAGTTGTGTGTACAGATAAGATGATCATGGCTGAAATTAAGGTTGTAAATTCCTATTAGTTCTTGCAATATACAATGTAACAGGTGAAATGATGTTTGGCTTGAAACCATAAACCTCCCCACACAAACAAATGGATGGCAATCCTTACACCTCCTTTCCAAGCTCTCAGTTATGCCTAGGCTAGACAAGCTTTGATGACCAGTACCCCAGTGCCTCTCTGTTCCTGTGGGTGCTCAGGCTCACCCCATCCTTTTGCTCCTTCCGCACCCTTCGCAGTGGCCCACTCTGCTCCCTGGCACCGATTTCCCCGGCAGTCACCACACCAGGACTTCTCGAATGGAGGTGAGGATCTGAAAGTGTCCTGGTGGGGAACAAGTGTCCAGGGCAGGGAAGGCATACGAGAGCGGAGGGAGCACACTTTCTCATTCCTCTCTGCTTCCAGGCTACTTTCCATCTTGTCAGGAGGGGACATACCCCACACTTTGAGAAAAAATGAGTAATTGCTGTAGTTCATCTTGAACCAAGTATTCCAAATGAAACTAACTGAAAAAACAGGTAGCTATTAAGAACCAGAATTGGAAAACCAGAGTCTGCTTGCCTGAAACAGCCCGGCTATGAACTCTGAACAGAGGTTAAGAAAGCTGATGAGATTACCTGGTCAGAGACGGTTTAACTCATGACTTTTATGTAATACACAATTTTCTTTATTAGTTCAAAAGAGCTAGTATTATACTCACTAATACTTTCTTAATAGCATACTTACTAATGATCTGAAATTCCAGAGGTGAAGAGCCAAACAGCAAAATGTTTAGCTGACACTCAGTAATTTCTTTTAGCCAAATCAGGGCTGGGAGAAAGAAGTTCAGCAGAAGATAACTAACCGTACTAGAACTTACAAGAGGACAGCAGAAGATGGATGCTAATGAACACAAACAGTTGCACAATGCAGGGGAAACTGAACTACACACACAGTAGAAAAATCCAAATAAACATGTCTCCTTAGTTGCATAAACCTGGGAAAGGGGCCCAGGCACTACTGCAGACAGTTCACTGCAGATTTCTGCTTAACATGCATCTGTAACATGAAAAGCTAAAGTGTAAGACTGCAACAATAATAAGTCACAGGGTAATCTTTAAAAATTATATTTCTATAGATGGACCCTATACATCAGCTGGAGAGGTTGGGAGCCCATCTTAAAAATGGGTTCTATGGAATCTGCAAGTTCAGAGAAAGCAAGCATTTGGGGCAATGAAAACCTGTTGTATGAACAGAGCGGGCAGAACTTTATCATTTACTCCAGAATGGAGAGAAATGCTTCAAACACTAAAAATATACTTGAATTAGTAACAGGGTAAGTCAACAAGAAACATTGATTGTTTGATTGTAAGAACAACGAAGCTGAAAGGTGGCAAATTTAAAAGTATAAAAATGAAAATTTAAAAGTATCCATTAAAAAAAAAGAACATTGATACTTCATGTACTGCACAAATAGAGTACTGATGCTCCTGATGATAAGCAATTTATCAGGATTCAGACAGGGTTTAGGCATGCACACGGATAACAAGAATATGCAGAATTAGTGTGGTTATTTCATATCAGAAGTAGTGCAGAACTGAATGGAAGATAAAACCTCCTGAGTCAGGATTTAAATCAATCTCTAATCCTTAAAAATTGAAATAAAGATTTGGGGGGAGGGGGGAGGAGATTATGTCACATGTAATTCTTGCAGGTTCCAGTAGTCTTTTGAGGTTCCTACTGATCTTCAGTATCTTAAAGACAGGATGCTAAACTAGGCGTGCTACAGATAATAGCAACTCCTGTAATCCTTGTAATTTAAAGTGAACATCAATGCTGTCTACTCAGAGCATGATCAGAGTTACCTTTCCTCCCATCTGCTTGCAGAGCCAGGAAGATACAATTCAGTCTTCCCACAGCTTTCATATCATCTTCTTCACTCTTTAGTACCCACCTATTGATACGTCTGTGGTCTCCCTGGTATACCTTGCTTTCTTACTTCTTTTCCTATTTCCTATCCCAAACATCCCCACAAACTCCAGCGTCTCTCCTGAACATCAGGCTCTGTTCCTTGGGTTTTCTTTGCCTCCAAATGTGGGGGTCCTTTCCCAAACACCACCAAATCCAAGAACCAAAATCCCTCACTGTGGCTGTTACAGCAGATATAACTTTCCATCCATTTTCATATGTGAAGGTCCTGAATGCCCCAAAGCTTTCTGTGCTTTTCAGTTGTACCTGCTGGCAGTAAAACACACAGTAAAACATACTACCTCTCCCAGAAAGCCTTTCTTTTGTCTTTAGTAACATCGTGGTGACAATTCACTGTTATCAGTTAATGCTTACGCTGACAGTTATTGGCCACATAATATAGCTACACCTTGAGGCAACATTTGCTTTATACCTCAGATGTACTGTCACAGCCTGCTCACAAGCAAGCACAGCTTTACCAGGTGACACACTTTAAAGTCTCCTTCTCCTCCATAGCTAGATGATGCCTTCGGTTTTTATTTCATTAAAATACACACCTAGATTTTGAAGAACAACATGACAGCCTCCAAAACCAGTGCAGAACAGAGACTAAACAAACCTATGCCCATTTTGAGCCTGACTTGGGCCACATCCAGTCAGCCATTCACTTGGCCATCACCTGCAGACGCCATCTCTTCTGCCACACAAGGTTCCTGACCCAATTCAATATCCAGCCACTGCTCATGGCAGTGAAGGGCTGGGGCAACGAGGGGGCTGAGGGAAGGGAAATGGAGGCAATGCTTGTTTCTCAAGCCCTGTATTCGGATTTATTCAGAGCAGGCATGCCAGTACGATTGTTCAGGAAGCAAATACAGCTCCACCATTGAAAGTTCCAGGAATTCAACTCACTCCATATTTACTATATGTGGCTTGATAAAGCCACAGATCCACCATGAAAGCACCGAAAAGGTCATCAAACACCCCTTTTGCATGCTATTACTTGTTTTCACCTTTTCAGTGTAATTACCGAGGACATTCACATGAAATCTGTAAACATTTCCACTGTTACCTTGGAGCATGCCAGCCCTCTCAGCCGCGGCTCAACAACTGCTTTATGAACTCCACTCAATGGCTGCCAGACTGCAAATGTTCAGAGAAAAATAATTTTATTTACAGCTTACACATGGGACTTCAAATAACCAGTAATAAATGTTCAACAGGACAAGACAGGCCCATAATTATCTCTCTCTGTCGCTAATGACTACAGTGGGTTGGCATAGGAATTGCAATTTACAGCAGAGCTTCTCTGTCATCCCAAGCTGGCACTGCCTCTGCCCCTATCCCCTGGGTATTTGCTGCACTCGCCACGGGGTGACAAGACAGTGTGCCAAACTATGAACACAACCTATGTTTGTTGCTTCATCTTAAATTTACCTTTTATAACTTCTCTGAACGAGTTCACCACATAGCCACTCAATGATCGGGCCAGCTTCAGGACAGTGCAGGGGCTGGGCAAACCAAGTGGAAGTAAAAGAACTGACCTCAGCAACCACCTCTACTGAAAATGCCAAAAATGGAGAAGAGTCTTCAGATTATTTGCATTCACACACAGCAATGTGCCAGGCAAACTGAAAAATAAAAAGCTGGAAAAATTCCTCTTGTCAGTGAAGTTAAAATATTTGATCTTGAACTTACAAGTAAAATTGAATCTCACTACAAAGAGATCTTGCACAAAGCAGAATCAGAGCATCAACTGAACGTAATACCTGTAGTCCCACTTCTCTCTCCATCAATATGACACTTGGAGAAGTGTCTGAAAACTCTGCACACTGAATACACGCTGTAACAGCCAATGCAAGAGAGGCAAACAAAGTATTTTCATACAGATCACATAAGAAATGCAACCAGGAGCCTTGATTATGTGTAACAAACTTTTCTGGCTCATGACTTTTCTAACAGAACTTCTAGTGCAGTGGTAGCTGCGCTTCCAAAGTCAGGGAATGTTCCTCATACTTAACAGATTTAGATAAATAAATGATGAAAGCATTGGAAGAAATTACTTGTGTTGCATGCTAAATCTCCCTTTCACTAAAGAAAAAGCAGTGGCAGATTTTAAAACAAGGGCAGAAGACCGAAAATCTAATCTCACAGCTACAATGGCAAGCACCCAAATTGGCCATCAGCTCTAGATTTTGTTTTCTGTTAGCCTGACACAAGAAAGATGACATTTACCAGGCAGATGGTGCATCAGTATGCACAGGTAAGGTGTGTGAGTGGAAGTTGCTTAAACACTCTTAACTGCTGGATTTTCCTGATTTGACTTCTCACTCTTGGTACTGTACTAGTTTCTAGGGTTTCTGCCTTTGAACTTTTTAAAAGGAAAAGAGCCTCTGATAGCAACTAACTGCAATTTATTTCTTGTATCACAGATTCTATGAAGAAGAGCATCCAGCAAACACTTGGTATGCACATATACTTTAATTCAAGCTTAATCTATTCTGCCTTTTCTTGCTCAATACAGAATCATCAAGAGATCAATTACAAACTTTTCCTTCAAGAATGTGAACTGGGCACTAAAAGCAAAGGTGAACACTCCTGCCCAGTTTTTTTAAAAAAAAACAACCTACAGATTTTAATTCTACTGATAATACATATATTAAAAAAACCCCAAACACACACAACTTTTTCCAATTTAAACTACAATATCTTATCTAATAGGATAGGTCCTATGTGACTACATCAGTTCTGCAAAGAGCGCAGTAGAAATGGAGAGGGGGAGACCAAAGCTAGTATTTCCTAAGGCATTAACAATGAAAAGCAAAAAAATGCCTCTCCACTGTCTTAATCCTTTCGCGTTCAGAAATTCCCCCAAAATGCTGTCAGACTTCACTTAGATAAAATGTCAAAACAATCCCAGAAAGGTTATAAAGTCATTGGGTAACTACTATTATTATTATTGAAAACATAATCCATAAACACGTTCTATTTATAAATGCTCTGTCCTCATACTGAATGCACTTAGGATATTAAAAGACTAATTCACATGCTTTATGTCTGTGAACCCTAATGTGTGACAGAATTGTCATAACTACTTATAAACACCTTCAGTGAATACGTGTAGTAAAAAAAAAACCAAAACAAAAACCCCAAAGCTGTCTGCAAACTGAATTTTAGAGAAAACAGAGATTTTTAGGGATGTCCTAGGCAGTATATATAATCTGTTAATAAGGACTTCACCAGAACTTGCTTGTTTCTGAGAATTCAGCACATTTTGTAGTTCTTACACATGTTGCCACTATCATTTACGCAGTGCATTTACATACAAACTGACTGCACTTTACTACATCTTTTCTCTGACTTTATTTTTGCAACATCAAAAGCAGCTAATTTGCAACCTATGCTGATTTCTTGTAATTGCTACTAACTGCAGAAAGAAACTTTCCTTTCACAAAAATGAAACTGCGTGAAATTGCCAAAATACACGCCTCTCTTCTCCATGTCTACTGAAAGTACTGTGGCTCACTTTGCCAGGTGTAGCTGCTGGTTACTTAATAAAAATTATCACATCAATGTATCTGAACAGTATAATTTGTACATAGACATCTTTAATGCAACATAAAAGACAAGCATCAAATGATTTTTTTATGACAGCATCTGGGAGCTCATGCTCCGACTGAATACATCATAAGCTCTAGAAATAAGTTCTTTGCAACTGGTACAGGCTTTGCAAATTAATCAGCATAGCCACTCATGACGAGGTTTAATTTCTGGCCCTAGTCAAACCTCCTTTTACCTTTGGCTGAAACAGCAGTGGGTGGAGAAGTGAGGAATAAATGACTCCACGAGATCTGAAGCTGACCTCTCAGCACAAGTGACTGCAGTGACATGAAGCCACTTCTCATATTTGCCACTTCCAACTTCAGTGATTAACTGTGACCACAGCTAGTCTGATGGCAGTTTTTAATAAAAGAAGATACAATTACATCTGTATTAACACTAGTATGTGGGGGGGTGTCTCTCCAAGAGGGAGCCCCTGTGATGCTACCAGATGCTTCAGTTCACTGACAGTGCTCACTTCTGCAAAGAGCAGGCACCTCACATGGCGAGGTGGGGACGGCACCTGCTCAGCCCATGGTGAAAGCTTGCTGGACATGAACCAGCACCCGTCTAAAAGCCATGGTGTGTATTACTGCAGCCCGAACCCAAGTAATGTGAGTGCAGCAATGGGTACGATAAACTGACATCTCTTTCCTTCTAACAAGGCCCTGTGCCCAAGCTGGTACACCCTACCTCTTAGTGCAGGTTGCTACCTTGGGTTCAGCACTATGCTAAAGCAGCTATGTGAGCCCTGCGTAAGGAGATAGGTTTTACCTGGCTGGCACAGCGAGTAGTTAAGAAATTGTGCTCTGGTACCACCCAGCCATCTAGATACACCAAATAAATAATTCATCCTGCTGTGCTGGTCAACAAGCAGAACATTTTGGGCCACCTCCTTTCACAGCAAACATTGGCACATGAAGATGTTCCCACAGAAGAGCTAAGGCAGTCCATTGTGACAGAAGGGAAAGCCAATTCTGCAAGCAGAGAGACCTTCTCCTTCCCTGGTGATGGAGAAAATGGGGCATGATGTTAGAAAAGAGGACTGTGTCCCCACCAACCAATGAAAGGAGTATTTGGAGCAGAAAATGATGCCAAGTCAGTAAGGTTAAAATCCATCTAAGAAGGTGCATTCCTTTTTCCCCCCAGGGTCATTCAGATGGATCCTATTTGTTCTCCATATGCATTTTCGTGTCTTATGGCCTTTTACTGCCCTGTCATTCATTCTGGCACAGTAAGACCCACCTAAATGCTGCATGAAATATTTGACGTTTTGACACGTTGTAAGGATCTTTGTCCCCATGCCAAGCAACTTTTAAACATCCCAGGTCAGAGTCATCAGCTGGAGGAACTGCTGCAATCCCAAACCTGTGGCAGTGTGCCAACTCTGTAGGAAGAGACTCTACACGTTCATATTAAATAAATTGTTATCTCTGAGGTGGGGAAACTACTGAAACTTGTTCTCAGCAACCAACAACAAGAGCGATGACTGATGGCTCAACAGAGCTACGCTCCTAGCGAGAGTGAAGTAGGACTATGATGTTCTTCAGACAAGGGTATTTAATAACAGTGCCTCCTGTGCAGCCTTTGCTCTAGATAGTGGTACAGAGATTCGCACAGTCTTGATCACTGGGTCCACAACAAATGCTTAAGTGAACAAAGCTAAAGCTACTTTGAAATTATATAGAAGATCACCAAGCTCTCTTTCGGTGCTCAGAGCAGATCAGGAACAACTTAGTATAAAGTAAAAATAAAACCCAGAGCATTAGCAGACTCACATCCGTCTAATTAACCTGAGTGCTCCAAGCCCAGGGACCAAGAATACAACATACAGTAATTTTACACCTGTAACAGAGAAAGGAATCACCTCCATACAGGTGTCTCCTTAATTGTAATAATTACATACCAGCTAGGATTTAATGGAAGCATACAGAGGAATGTGATAAAGACAGATAATCATATAAATGTTTATTATTACCTGAAATCTTTCCATTCCAAAGTAATTTGTTTCCAGAATCTCTGTTCATTTTACTGTGAAAATATTCATACACACTTCACATTTATCAGAATAGAGTACTGTAAGACTGGACTGAAGGTTCTTAAGAGATTACACTGATTAAAGATGACATTCTAATATAATATGAATGTAAATTTATATTCTGAAACTTAATTTTCTGGAAAGTGCCAGAAATTCAGGGGACTTTCCCATGAATAAGGCAAATGTTTCCTTTCCCATCCATACCATATGATGTCAGGCTCAGTATATAACTGGGGGGTTGGCTTGGAGGCAGCGTGGCTCAGGAACTTGCTGAGCATCAGTTCCGGGTGGTGAGCAATGGTGCTGTGCATCACTTGTTTTGTATATTCTTCTATCATTATTATTATTCTCTTCCTTTTCTGTCCTATTATGTCCTGTTATTTTCTGTTCTAAACAAGTTTTACCTTGTTTCTTTTTGATTCTCTCTTCCATCCCGCTGTGAGGGGAGAGTGAGTGAATGGCTGTGTGGTTGTTTTACTTGCCAGCTGGGCTTAAACCATGACAACAAAGTAGGATCTACCCAAAGCCAGGTGCCGTACAGAGTCCTGACAAGAGATGGCCATTAGCATAACAAGCAAAGTATAGACAATTTAAAAAAAAGGCTGAGGTTTGAATACTGTAGGTCACCTCAGCAAAATACTGCAGACTGAACAGGGTCTGATGTTGAAACCCCAAAGTGATAGAAACTGCACTTGTTTTCACATCATTCTTCTGTTTCAGAGAACTATCAAATCCGTTAAGAAATTCAAGGCAAGCATGGAGTTTTAGGTATTATCAGCAGAATAGTTAAACTTGACAAGAGAATTTTCAGTAGAATTTGTATCTGTGCTGAGATGGGACAGCTCCATCGCTCCATCGCTAATGTTTCTAACCCACTTCTGAATGTCAGTGGCTAAAAGATTAATGCATAAAAAATGCCACTTCCTATGTTTACGCTGCAAGCTTTATAGGCAGAAACTATTCAAACAAACACTGTTCATTCCATTTGAACATATGTGCTATTTCTAGAGTTCAATCCATAGTATAAGAGCATGAAGTTATATAACTTGGTAAATATTGGAAAGTCTTGTTTAAAAAAAACCACAACACTTTTAATGAGTTCAGAAAGAAAACACAACAAAATGGATGTTCCAGACCAATGCTTTCAGTGTTTTATTAATAGATTATCATTAGACCTGGTTATCTGAAAGTAAGAAAGACTGAATTATTTATACAAAGCTGATAATTACTAGATATAAACCCAAATGTCAGAAACAAATTCAAAACAACCTGTATCTGCAGAAGCAACATACTTTTGGTTATGCTTTAATAGCTTCGTTTCTTAACAGGCAATATAGACTATTTTTTGCTTCAACACTTTTAAGTAAGTGAAAACTTTTGAAATTTTTCTGCAGTTGGGAGTACTACAGTAGAGTATGCCCAGGTATGCGCAAGAAAAACAGCACTTCCTTACAAACCTTGTCCTTGTCCAACTTCTGAATGCATCCTATTCACAAAATTTATTGCAACATTAAAACCAAAAGATTTGGGGCTTAAGCCACAGCTCAGACTTGGAAACACTTTAAATCCTAAAATTGCTCTGGCTTTACTACTTATATTGAAATCATTGTTGCTTTGTCAATTAGCAGTAGTCTTGAAGAAATAGCAGGCGCATTATCTTGCTTAACATACCAAAATTAAATCTATGGCCCATCCTCTCCCTAAAAAATGACTGAAACTAAACAGTGAACAAATTCTGTAGTAAAATAATTTTGAATGATGTTATCAACTGAGTGGATTCCAGAACTGAGAATAAAGTATCTTGGTTCTCAAATCCTTAACTGGAGTTTAAGACCTGTATTACCTGTGGGCAACACAGCTGTCTTGACAGAACAGAGATGTGACTTGCTGGTAATGCTGAAGGTCAGAACGATGACCCTGAGTAAGCAACAGGAGCCATCAATGAACCAGAAAGGGCCAGAGAAAGAAACAGAATCCATGTTTTGCATCAGTTTGTTGCACACAAAAGAAAATCTCCCTTTTGCTTTCTGCTACTGCAGTCTTACAAGCATTTCTGTTGGCAGCACTGCCAGCTCAGGCTCTGCTTTCCTCCTGATTCTTTTTTACACCTTTACAGCTCTCTGTGAGGCTGTGTAGGAAATGGGACTGGGCAACCAATTTGCACCACAGACAGACCAGAAAACGCAACTTATTTTTATCCTGGACCAATTCTCCGATCCAGTTCACGTCATTGCCTCACAAATAGCTGTACCGGTGCTACTGGCACAGGAGCAGGAACAGGGAGGGTAGAGCAGAGTCCACCCTGCTGCAGACAGGCCTGCCAATGAAAGCAAAGTAGATCAAATCATGGGTATCGGTGTCGTAAGACTGCAGTAAGTCAACAAAGATGCTGAAGAAAAGAAAACAGGTATATTCTGTGATTTATTATTGTTTTAGTGATGACTCTCCTTAAGAGTGGGAGGCTGGAAACAGGATGATTATTTTTTATATAGTCAACATTAGCTTTCTGAGGATTGGGCAGACAGATGCATTTTTCAAACAGCCCCATCACTGACAATGCAGTTTGCAGCAGGTAACATACTTCTTCCTCTACCCAGCCCAGGATAACGTGCACTGGTTATACACTCCACATTAACCCTACACTACAACTTTCATGCTAGTAGTTTCAGCCACAATTATTTCAAAATCAGGATGAGAGGCTACAAACTATCAGTTTGTAGTAACAGTGAAACTAAAGTGAGCTCACTGCCCAGATGCCTTGGGCCAACTGACAGGATTTACACCCAGGTGTTAGACCTGGACTCCTTCTGGAGCTTCGTCTTTCAACTTGGGCTTGGTTAAAGAAATGTTATATGTAATTCTCCCCAGCTGACTGGGATCCTCAAAAAGAAAGGGACCTACGAGATACACTGATCCAGCCTCTTGAGAAGACTGAAACCTGCCTCTGGTGAGGAGTAGCTAGTTCAACCACACAGGTGTCAGCAGGCTTTCAAAAAAGGGAAGTTTTCCTCTTGTGGTTTTGTTTGTTTTTTTTTTTTCTTCAACTGATACGCTTCCTGTGTTCTAGCTCTTCTAGCTGCAAAGACAAACTGACATGGCCCTGACCACCATGGACAGAGCCCTACTCTTCCTTCTTTTACTCCGAATCATGCATGTGCTCCAGTTCCCGGAGATGGGTCTGCTGACCCAGCTCTCTGCTGCTGAAAGGAGAAAGTTGTGTCCCACTCCTCCCTTTCCCTACAGTCGCCTTGCAAATTTGCACCACTGTCGGTGCTAACAGCATCTCAATCACCAACCAATTCAGCTCACTCACGCAGAAGAAAACTAACCTGACATAAAAGCACAGTTTTCTCCTGGGTTAGTGATTTGAACTGGCTCATTAGATTTTACATACAATCAACATTACAGCCAAGGTAAGGGATGGGTGAACACCACACAACCAGGAGGGAAGGAACATGTCTGTCTCTTGATAACCACATACAGTTGTATCGGTTCAGATGAAACCACAGCAATAGATTACTGCTGTTGGTACTATGCTGTGGCGTTAGTACACACCGCCCTTTTTCACATCTTCCCTCCCTTGGTATCTCCTAGAATTTTCCTATCAGCACAAAAGAGAAAAATTTGGATGAGTTTCGTTAAGAGGGGCAGGGGTCCTACTTCTTTAGTAACGCCCTAGACTTTTTTCCAAGAGAAAGCTCTCTACAATCTACAAAGACATAAATTTACAAACCCTGTTCGTATTGCATGCCACTTGGAGGAGTGGACAGGCACCAGCAGAGTTTGAGGCTGTGCCAGCTACACAGAGCCAGAGGAAGTCATCAGAAAAAGGCAAGAAAATAAATGCTTTGCATCCGTTATTCCACAGGGTATAAAAGATAAGCTAGGTGAGAAGAGATTTTACATTCAAGCCCTAGGAAAGGTGCAAGGGAAAGCAAAATCTGATTGATATTTGAATAGCAGTAGAGAATGAGAGATTTAGGGTAGCATCTATCAGAAAAATGCATGTGATATTGCAGCCAAAAACGTCAGAGGAGGTTGTAGAGTTGCTGGAGAGATGATTAAGAAGATTGCAGCAAAGAGCTGCAGAGAATGGTGATGGGAGGTTAGAAGTTAGAACAAAGCATGCGAGAAGAGGACTGAGGAAGTGAATGTAATAGTTGTTAAAAAAAAACACACAAAAGGCGTTTTAAGACAAGTAAATAGGCAGCACAACAAATAGTATGTATACATGATATTAAAGTTTGGGAACAGCTGCTGCTCCTGTTCACTTGCTCATATTTAGCACACCTAAAACCTTAAACTTAGCTAAATGATCCAGCGCTGCAGCAAGAACAACCACAACAGGATCTAGGCCATCCAGCTCAGTTATAAACACAGCAATAACTTAAAAAATGTATGTAGACTGCATTTTCTCATTTCAAAGCACTGCTATTTAAGCTGCCCTTATCTTCCTGTGCATTCCAGCCCCATCCCTTTCCCCGACTATGCTGGTACGGCTACTGTGCAGCTGTGCAGCAATCAGGGGAGGGAATGATCCCGGTGAAAAACAATCAGGCTCCCCACCCCGCAGCCTGCTGGATCATTTCCCCACTCAGGTTTACAGTGCAAGAGCCCAAATATTTGTGCCAGTGCAATGCAGAAGACATGAACAAATCACCAGACATGGAGGTTGCTTCAGCCAATATTACTGTCCAAAAAAAAGTATGTGAAACTATGGTTTCAGTCTGTCAGGAAGTAGATAAACTTCAGAAATTCATTTCTCTGACTACCTTTTTTTTTTTTTGAGTCTGCTCGAGAAAAGAACCCACTCTTTTCTAAGTTTAGAAAGCTATGTGAAAAAGTTTCTGCCAGAAGAGGAAAATACAACCCAAATTTACAGTTCTTCCAAATGCGGGGAAAAAAGTTTTGCTGATAATCTCATTGACCAAACAAGCTATCGCGAGAACAACACCTTGAGGATCAGAGATTTTTTACACATCACTTGACCTCTCCCCTCCAAAAAATGTGAAAACATCAAGGGTAGACATTTTTGTTTCAGTTTCCTGCATGAAGGTAGCTTCAAAATAGTTCATTATAATGCCTCCTGCAGCTTTGTCTAAAGTAGCTAGTGTAGTCTTCTGTCAGAGACCAATTGGACAGTAATGAAATCCAGAACAGCAACTGGCAGGGCTCTCCTATCTTTCGAACTATTTTTTCCATCTTTCATCTAATGGGTTTGATTTATTACAAACATCAACTATCACAATATTCTCAGGTAAAAAGCAGGTATGCTTATTATCTTAAGCAGTAAAAGAAGCCCTGTACCTACGCACTTTGCTCGTAATCAGTGAAATTACCTAACAAGCATCAGTGCTGCTTTTAACTTGTATGTATGTATATTATATTTTACATATATATAAAACATATGCATGCATCCAAACAGGAACACACTTCCTCCAAATTCTTTGCTCTCTCCCCTTTAAGTGGCTCTTCCTCCACCTACAGTTTTCTATTCTCTCCACTTCGCACAGGATACTCTAAATCCGGCACTGCCAAGAAAAAAAGAAAAAGGCAGCACCATGAAATGAGAAAACCCTTGTCTGTTTTCAAATACTATTTTACCTAAAAGATCAACTAGACCCTGGCACATCTTCATCTCCTGCAAAGCTGACAAGGCTGTTTTAGAAATATGGAAAAATGGAAGGTGTCGTATTTGTTCTCACTCACCTTTTTAATTGTGGTACAACCAAGTGATCTAAAAGTTTTGAAGAATAAAATAGGTATCAATGCCTTCATGCTGGGTGATGTACAAAGATCATTAACCGCAGATTGCTCAGGTTTTCATAATCACCATGAAATATGACTGCACAGATTGCAGATGAGGCAACACAATTTTTGATTCTGAGAAAAATCACTGCCTTGTCATGAAACTTCAACTGTATACAGTTAGGGCACCAGAGCACTCAAACTGAATTCAGCAGCCTTGTTTCTGTAAACGAGGAATGCTGTAATGTCCTATGAAACGAACTTTAGATTCATGGCAGAAAGCTACCATGGCCTTCTCACTACACAAAAGCCTTGAGAAGTGCGGCATGATCTCCGCTTGCTTCCAGAGATCCAAAAATAGAGGTGAAGTGTGAATATCCCATGTTTCACAAGCGTGTCAACAGAAATTCCTAGTCAGGGCCTTGTCTACTATCAAAATCCGCACCTACAGAGCTATAGCTGCAGTTAGGCAAGCAGAGCCTGTTTGCTTCTTACTGCAGTAGAACAGCTACTTTCCAGAATAAGATCAGCTACTACAGAATATTTTATATTTGACATCAGTACCAGCAATAGCTACACTGGTGCAGGCTTCCAGGAAACGGACAGATTGATGACTTGACAGTCTAAATGAGATGTTTCTAAATTTTCTGTATCAACAGATCCCTCTCCCCCTTCCAGACCCCTGTTTTGTTTTTTTTTTCCACCCAGGGCAGCAGAAACTGTTATCACCAGAAGTATGGGGAGGAGGAAAAATAAAAAAAAAAGATCCAATATAGACCATTTATTGCAGCTGAAAGTACAGTGATGTGCTATCACTGAAATTAAAGCATTACAAATCATTACACTCTTCTTTCCTACATGCAAATATTTATTTTTAGGTCACCTGTAAGTGATGCTTAGCAAATACACAACTACCTCTCTGCTCTCTTTTCTCTCTGGTCTGTGAAGATACAAAGCTGGTGAGGAAATGCAGAGAGCTGTGTTAGAAAATATGGATCTGAGAGTCTTCTACTCCTATGAAACCGAATAAAATAAAATGTTGTGTTTCTAAAGCTACAAAAAACAAGGAAGGATTTACTGTCACATTTTTGTATTTAAAATGAAGCACATATTCCATCAAACCAAGAATGAATGAAACACACCAATCACTAATGCTCTCTTTAATCAACTATCAACAGCTACATTGCTTACTGAAGTCCTCAGATGTCTATTAATCAATTACTTCACAAACTCTCTTCTCATGTTGGTGTTATTCAGAGTGCAGTTATGTAGAGCACCTTTGGCCTTCATTTCAAAAGAAGTGGTGGAAGTGACAGAAAACAGAAACTTATATATAAGGAAGGACAGGCCTATCTACACATGTGAATCACAAATACCTATCTTGAATAAAAACTTGTTTCAGTGAGTTCACATTTTACTGTAAAAATCCACAATTGTTGATACAGGGAAAGGCAGAGACTCTAGTACATGCAAGCAAAGTCTTAAAATTCCTGTATTTCAAAATACAGTGTTGGGTGGTCACAATAGGACTGAACAGAGATACCCGATATTCCTAAGTAAGTCTCTAATCCTTTATTTAAGAAATAGGAAACTTGTTTCTAACCTCAGAAAAAAAGAATAATTTCATGACAGGTGTTAATCTAAAAGCAGATTATGTGCAGGCATGTCAATATTTAAGAGGGAATAGAAAACAAAAAAGATTTTTTGAAAAGTGTTTTAGGGAAGAAAAGTCATATGACCTGTAAAAATTTTTTAATCCTTGTATATATTTGAGAGGTGCAACAATCTTTGTTTAAAATAAGTTTTTTTAATAAGACCGCCATGTCATTTTTCCTTATTACTTCTGTACACAAAAATGCAGATATCCAGGTTTTGAAAGCAGAAATGAAGTAAAAAGTAATGTCTTCTATTCTTGGCAGCAAAATGGGAAAAAAGCCCCACAGCCGCAGCAAGGCAAGGCTGGCGTAAGGTGGAAGAGGCAGTTGAGTTGCTTTTTACTATTAAAGCAGGGATAGAGGTCAAATCCTGCTCGCTGTGCGGCACCTAAGAGTCAGTGGGAAAATGGCAAAGGCAAATCCCAAACCAAGATTTACCAGCCCCGGCCAGGCTCAGGTTCGCTTTGGGTTAAAAATACTATCAGGAAAGGAATAACGGAGCAAAAGGGAACCGTATCTCTGTTACGTGATCTGCGCACCGGGCTTAAAACTCTTCCCTCCAACATCTCCCCGGAGCGCGGTGTTGGGTGACCGAGCACCGTTCCCCCGTCACAGCCTGCCGGAGACGGCCGTGCCCCACGCTGCAAATGAAAGCAAACCACCAGACCAAGCGCTGGCCCGAGCTTCTGTGCACAGATTTTATTAAAAACTTCTCGTTACAGAGCCTAGGCGCGTGTTACAGAGCCTAGGAGCACCCCACGTAACTCGTTTCCATCACGGCAAGAGTTTGTTTATTTATTTATACAGCGCACTCGGGTCACCGGGGAAGTGAAACTCTCCGGGCGCGGAGCGGCGGGCGCAGGGGGCCGGGGCGGCCCCGCAGGAGGGCTGCCCGCCCGCCCCGCCGCCACGGCCGGCCCCGCG
>VXBL01003409.1:1214910-1231834 GCA_013400195.1 Aramus guarauna
GGGGGGGGGCACGTGCCCCCCTTACCGCCCTCTCCGTACCCCGCTATCTGCCGGGCGCGCGAGCGGGGCCGAGTGGGCCGGAAAGCCGCGAGCGGTCACGGAAACGTCCGAGCCGGCCCGGAGGCGAGTGGCCTAGCGCGGGCCCGTCTGCCCGGGATACCTGAGGGCGCCGGGCCCCCCCGAGTTCACCAAGCACGTCCCCACACACACACTGGCGCCCCGGGAGGGGACCCACCGCCCCCAGCCCCGCAGGGCTGCCCCTCCTCCGGGCATCTCACCCTGGGTGCCCCACTGCCAGGACAGCTGTCCAGACTCAGGCCCCCGATTCTCACCCTGAGACCCCACCGCCCCTTGTCTTCACAGGCCCGGCGCGGTGGGTGAGGTGCCGTGGCGAGGCCGTGCTGCCCCGCAGTGATGCCTCCCGGCTGCTCGGGTCCCCGCTGTCCCTTCCCATGTGGTTAAGCACTCACGTCCTTCATGTTGCTCCTCTAAACCTTCCTCTGCTGCCTGGCTTTTGGTCCGGGCTGCGACTCCCGTCCCGCTCCCTGCCCCCTCTGGCCCTGTGGCCAGCCCCGGCAGCCCAAAGCCAGGCGCGGGGTGACTGCTGCTCCATCGCCACACAAATACCCCTGCGAAATCCCCCAGCCCTGAGCGGCTGGCCCCCGTCGGCACCGCAGGGACGAACCTGTTTTGGCAGAGATGCAGACACCGAAGCTGTACAACCACAGTTTTCAGAGCGGCTGTGACCAGGGCGACAGTTTGCACCCATGGCACCAGCCCCGTGCTTCACCGCCTCTCAGGAGGGACGTGGGGTCATGGCGGGGCAGGGGATGAGATACGGGTTTGTGTCTCATCGGAGAAGAGGAGCAGCCAAGTGCTGTGGCCCTCAGTCTCATCTGCAGTGCCAGCTTGATGCCCATGGTTCTGTTTTTTAAATGTTGGATAGGTGAACTTGTTCTAGGAAAGGTTTTTCAAAGAGTTGGTGGCACCATGGAGCAGGGAATGGGCTGGCTGGTGCCCCGGCCGGGCGACTCCAGCCCCACCTTCTCCAGCTCACGGGTGAATGCACCCGATCCTACACCCTGAAAGTATGAACTTGTCAAACTACGGTCAGATAAAAACGACACATAGCCTTGAACGTACCACTTTTCGTTTCTCAAAACCTCAAGATGGCACTACATAACAAGATTTGAAGATTCAAATCTCCTTCATTTTTGCTGCTGGCCTGGCAGGGCCACCTGGTGACACACCGCTGCCAGGCCGTCTCTGCAGGCGCTGCGTCGGACAGCACCGTGTGCGGCTTAAATTAGTTTTGCTCCTGTCAGGTCTTGTTTTCTCAAGAAGGTTGAATTGTTTTTACTTATGCTGAGTTTCATCTAACTCTATCAAAAATTACAAGAGACGGCGCAGAGAGCAACTACAGGTTTACTTTGCCTTTGGTTTTGTTGATTACAGTTCTAAAATAACCTGAAAAAAAAAAAAAAAAGGCAGCTCAGGTTAAACAGATACATCCCCTGGGTGCTGTGGACCTGCGCTGTGCCTTTGGCTTGCACCTGGTCCTGTAAGCGGTGTACAGCTGGCATAATTTTTCAAAATAATTTTCTCTTTTTAGAGTCAGCTAGGATATGAAAGCTCAATCCACTAAAAAAGTCTTCTACAAGTCTTGTCAGGAGCAGAATTTTTCTGCCGTTTAAAGCTTTTGAGACAGGCTAGAAATCTAAAATCCGTGTTTCTAATTTGGTCTGTTCACTGGTGGTGAATGGAAACGCTTCTCGCCCCAAACTGACGGTAGAGGTGAAAGGCTTGTCTCCCAGTCACATCCTTCTCGTCCCACTCCGCTAGATACGGAGGTAGAGGGTTGGTTCTGATAATGTTTTGACACTTGAACTCTAGCCCCATTGCACAGAGCTTCAATATTTCGAGGTGTGTTTAATAATCTTCTGTGCTTTTGGTTACCATATACAGATGTAAATCAAACTAGGTAATCAAAAAATATGTTTTAATTCAGCTCAAACATGGACATCTTGCTGTGTGGATTTTAAAGTTTGCTAAAACTCCTGTGTTTCAGGGAGTGACTCTGAGAGCAAAGCACAGCAGATCAGCCTTTGTGCTCCTCTGAGGAGGAGCAAGGTACTTTCTGTGAGAAAATACTTACAATGAGCAGAACACATGTAGCCACCTGAGAGTCTCATGTTTGACTCACACATTTCTTTATCTGTTTTCCCATCCTTTGCTGTCCTCTTTGTGTTATCGTTTGTGTTGCATCAGCTTCTTTTGCTCCCCCAAATGACCAAAATCGTACACATTCTTCGCCCGTGCACGTTTCCCAGAACTGGATTGCTTGCCCTCGTGCAGCAAGCCTGAAGAATTGCAGCCGTAAGCCTTTAAGGGAATAAACTCTGGTTCCCAAAAGGCAACTGAAATGCACGAACGGCTCCCATCAGAAACCTGGGCAACGCTCTCAGCCTGAGTGATTAGAGTGCTGCTGGTGGGACTGAAGCAGACCTGGTCCCCCGACCAGCCAGGACTGCCCGTAGGTAGCGAGGCAGCTCCTGGCGTGGCTCTGGTCCCGCTGCCCCTTCCCGGCATGGCTGATAGTCTGGCACCCGGCTGGCCCTTGCCAGCCCATCTCTCTCTCACAGCTCTCTGGCTGGCTCCTCAGCACTTCTCTGAAAGTCTGTCAGCTCACTGATGGGTTTGCAAAGGGCGTCTTGCAGCGGTGGCTACATCTCTGCCAGCCGGTGTAGGCTCCCCATGTAACAGACAACTCAAGAGAGCAATTTATCTCAAACTAAACAGGATGCCTTGGATAGGACAGATGCCTGAAGTGATTTGAGATCATGCCCAACGCTGTGTGCCTTTGGTATCTTCATCTCTTGCCCCATGGCTGAGGCTTAGACCACGTATGGATGGAGCTGGATTCAGCCCTGGCTCACGCTGGTTCGGTGGCAGGGCTGGGTGAACATCTCATACACAGCTGCTGTGAAACCTTCTGACGGCTGTTTTGCACGTTCCTCCTTCCCTCACAGGTTTTCTGTTTTTGTTTTGTTTGGTTTGTTTGTTTGTTTTTTTCTGGTAAGACAGTTCTGAGCAAAATCAGGACACTAAGCAAAACCAGAACTTCTTTGGGAGTGGGAGTGAAAGTCTGAGCTGCAAAAACCCCTTTCCTTTCTAACATCTACATGTTCCTTTCACCATTTCCTCTGGGGGAATCTGCGGAAAGTGCAATAGTAATGATGTACCAATTACCCACAAAGTCCAACAGGGAGAGGCTGACTTGGGAAGTGAACTGGAATGCTCAGCAGTTTTCCTCTTCATCAGCAAAAGTTTGCTTGATGATGAGTGAAACCCAGCAAGATTAATTACTTTTCTTACAATTAAGCCTCAGAGGCAAATTCATTAGCTTTGCAGCTTCCAGGTTGGTTGTCCTGGGCAATGGACTCCTTGCACAGAGCATTGCAGGTTGATTGCCCGTGGCCCGGGGTTCGTGGTGGCGAACGGGTGACATATAGATCAAGAAAAGTTTGTGCTTGGCTGTAAGGTGTGGCAGAGCCACAATGCATACATTGCAGTCTGGAGCGGTTGACATTGCTGACACGGGTAGCATGCGAGATAAAATGTATTGTGGAAACAGATACACATGCTTTTTCTGCCTACGCATCACTGTAAAGAGAGCAACACAAAGGTATTTTTTACAGGCCACAGCCGCCTCTGGGAATGATTTATAACAAAATAATCTTTCTGCATCAAATACTCGCTGACAATTTCTAGAGTGGTCTTGCAGTGCGGGAACACAGAAGGTGTTTTGTATGAGGGCGACATTAAGCACAAGTATTGCTGGGGAGAAAAGAAGGCAGGCTACGCTCGGGGGCTTCGCAGCTACGTTCGCTAATGGGTATTCTCCCAAGGAAAGGGAGAAAATGAGAGTATTTGCAAATAATGAATGGGGAGGGGGAGAGATGTTATGTTAGACAGTGAAGCGTCCAGCACTTCTCAGTGTAAGGGGTATTGCATTGCACTTTCCATGCTATACGAACAGAGCAACTGATTTTAGGCAGGGGAGGGTACGGGTTGCCACCATACCCCTGTGATGGACGTGGCCATTCAGTAGCACGGACAAAGCGCTGAACTGACAAAGACTTTTTGAGGAAAAGATGAAGATAATAAAGAGGTGTTATTCTGAAACCCAATGGCAAAGGCATGTCAGTCCTCCAGTTTGGTCTCTGCTTCTGAGATAGATGGAGGCTTAACTTCAAACTCCTGTACAGAGCAGTCTTCTATCATTTCATAGCCTCTCAGGACCAGCAAAAACTGCTTACTCATCAGGATAAGGACAAAAACCTGCAGGTTTAGTATCTGTCACAGAGAACAAGATTCACTGGACTCCCTGAGCACTTTATTACAGAAGTAGGTCTAAATTCACAGTTAACTCAGAACAAAGTAACCAAAAATAGAAATGGTTTTTCAACATAATCCCACTTAAAGTTAATGAACTGCAGCTCAGGTCTGCCCTCACTGCTCTTGGACATTCATCATTGCTAAAAGTAATAAATCTTCCTGGCCAAATACAGGCTTTACAAGCAGACAGATTGCATGCTCAATTAGTCCAAAGAAATTGGTCACTTTGCTTAACCCCTGCCGTTTGAAATATGGAGTCCCGCTGCTGCACCATCCTGCCGGAGCAGGATCACGTCTCTTCCACTGACGGAGCAGCCGGGGAGGGGAAATCCTCCGTCCGAGCCAGGGACGCAGCCGTTCCCCACCATGCCTCACCTTGCGTGGAGCAGAGGAGCTTCCCTGGCTCACGGGCTGCCGCGGCAGGATTTGCCTGCTCCAGCTGGCGTAGCAATTAATTTCTGAGCTCCAAACGCTTTTGGTTATATTCTCTGCTAAATAACAGCCCATTTCTGAATTCTCAAATATCATCCCCCCAGAAGCAGAGGAGATGTTTCAAGGGCAGGAGCTCAGGAACAGATGAGCACAAGCAGCTTTTCAACGCTTTGACAATGTGCCGTGTTTTCTGAGCACAGCCCGTAAAATACATCTTCTGGCTCCCCAAGCACACTGCAGCAAGCCCAGCCTAGCCCACCGTCTGAACAACTCCCATGCAGACCAGGGAAAAGTCTTTTCCTTCAGTTCTTGAAAAATGCCTCTTGAAAGTCATTGTTTTCTTGCCACTATAGCTTCACTTTTCTTTGTCTTCCTCATTAAGCTTAATTTCTTCTCACTTTGTTTGACCCCCGGTTAATCCCTGCTTAACCGTTTCTATTTTTGGTTACTTTGTTCTGAGTTAACTGTGAACTTAGACCAAATTCTTCACACAGCATCTTCTCATTGCAGAGACATCCTGGCTCACGTAGTCCCAGCGGCTTCTGGGCGACCCCGCTGTTTATCCACAGATAACTGATGCATTGTGTTCCCGCTAACCCCCTTCACACCAGGCTGTCTCCTTTGCCCCATCTCGGTCCCCTCCATGACATAGCGAAGGCGCGACGTTGCCTGGGCTCCGCAGTGCGAGCTCAGGTACGGCCTTTCGGCCTCCCCCCTTCTCTCTGCTGGTTTCCCTGCCTCGGGACCGACAGACGACGGCCCCGCAGAAGCTTGGTTCTTGTTGTTACGTCGTCTTATGGCAAGTCCCTCCTGTGCCAGGTGTCAGCAAACCTGCGTTGGGCTGGACCTCTAAAGGTCACACAAGCTTTGAAGAGCATTTTCACGTGACAGACTGACACACAGAAGGAAGAAGTAAAATGAATTGCTGACCAGGAGGGGCTTAGACACACTATAAATACCTGTTTATGCTCCAAACAATGGCGACCTGCGCCAGGGCAGGTTTAGGTTAGACATTAGGAAAAACTTCTTCACAGAAAGGGTTGTCAGGCTCTGGAATGGGCTGCCCAGGGAGGTGGTTGAGTCCCCGTCCCTGGAGGTATTTAAAAGAAGGATAGATGAGGTGCTTAAGGACATGGTTTAGTGGTGGGATGGCAAGGTTAGGTTAGCGGTTGGACTTGACGATCTTAAAGGTCTCTTCCAACCTAGATGATTCTATGAAAGTAGACTTTTTTCTTGTCTATTAAGCCCTTTTATCACATTCTTCACGACTTGCAGCCTCCTGTACGCAAAAAGAGCTAGAAAAAAGGATGACTGATATTATCAGCACTCACTAAAGTACCAGGCATGGCACATGTAATACGAATGGGGTACTGACTGGGCGCAGATAGGTGCTGCGGGTACACCCGGGACCTGCATGCCATGAAGCAATTGCTGTCATGAGGCAACATCACGAGGAGCTGGGGCTTTCCAGTACCCCGCTGGCCAGAGAGCTTTTCCTTTTGCTTGGGAATGGGATTTCATCTGTTGCACGTGGAGGAAAAAGCTGTCGGATGAGGCTCATGGAAGTCAAAGCAGAAATGAAAAACCAAACCAAACCCAGTAACTGCTGTCAGAGCGAAATGGGGAGGAGGAGGTTAAAATATTAGGCAATAATCCTCATTATTCTCATAATTCTCAAATATCCCCATCTTTGGCCCTTAGTGCCCACATTTTACCTTAAAGGTGGCTGCTGGGGGTAGCATATTCTGCATCGCTCTGCTGGTAAATACCCCATTTCTATCTGCGCAGCCTGCTGGTTTTGAGTCAGTTCCTAGCTTATAGAAAATATTATTTAGACTGACTTTCACACTTGGAAAAAAATAAATCTTACACTTCCCTAGCTGCCTTTCCTCCACGCGAGAAGCTAGCGAACATTAATTGGTGAATAATTTCAGTGGTGGCAGAAAGAGGAGAGCCTGCGTGGTGGTGGCTGGTTTCAGGATCGCTGTCTCAGTGTCTTGGTTTAAGAAATGTCTATGTATGTTCAACAGCTCCACTTTTTAGCACATCTGTTTACTACGAAGTCAGGTTGCAGGAGTTGTGGGAAGGAGGGGGAGGTTGTTCGGAAGAGACAAAACAGTGGAAACACTTAAAAAGTAGTGCAGGTCGATCTGCAGCAAAATGCGGGCCAAAAAGAGGGTGGGTGGAGGAGAGGAATGATTACCATTAGCCTTCTTTGGTTTCCATCGCAGGCGTGTGCTATCTATTACTAATTTAGCTGCATGAGGGAGCCACAATTTCTTTAAAACATGCCAGGACTCCGGTCTGTCTCTCAGCCTGTAATATCCAAACAACAAATTGGGTCCCAGCTGGGCTGTGTTTTTCAGCTTAAAAAGAACGGATTTTTCTCTTCCACAGTCAGGAGGCAAGCGTTGTCTGACAACATGCACTGAGATCAATGCTCTCTCCCAACCTCCCTGCAAATGGGCAATTTCAACCGTTTGGTTGTCCAGGTACTGATTTTGGCTCTGCAGGCTTTAACTGTGCCCCATAACTGGTGGCACATCCCCATCGTCCGTCCTCACCCCCATCATCCACCCCATCGGCAGCGTCCGTCATCACCTTTTATCCACCACCACTAAGTGCGCTTTGACTTCTCTGCGCAGATGCGCTGGCTTAAGTGAAAATGACGCTGAGCTGAATTGAATCGCACTTAAACAGGCAAGCGGGAAGCCTTGATTCAAATAACTGGGTTTAGCCTTTTTTTTTTTGGTGCTTGTTCTCACCTATTGTCTTTCAGGTCGATTTTCATGGACTGCTAACTATTAAAGCATGGTGATTTGTACAATACTTCCACTAGCCTTGCTATTATGTGTAGGTAAGAATGAGATACTGTATCTAATCACAAGTATTTATTTATCCAATTACATAACATATTTACTTGTGTGGCTATATAACATATAATTTAATTTGTTCTATGAAAATAGTGAGCCTTCCCTACTAGATTTGTGTCAAACCATCTGAACATAAATTGGAATTCAAATAAAAAAATCACATTACTTTAAAGTATTCTTATTTAACTATTGATAAAATAGCTCAGATGGGCGCAGTGTAAATGACAGTAAAATTGGCGTTTACAATAGACCTATTAGACAGAAGGGAATTGAACTGAGAAAAACAAATCGATTTTTTCCTACACCATGCTTGAAGTAAAAACTGTGCGTAGAAAGGGGATCTACTGATTTAAAAGATCTTGGCTGGTTGATTGGAGGACAAATGTTTGCTTTCTCCCTCCGTCTCTGCCCCTGGGGGTGATGTCCCTGCGGTGGGTGATGTCCCTGTCCATCCCCGAGGCCACGGTCCCACCGAAGTGACCCCCACACGCTCGGCAGCATTTTCTGCGATGTGCACGCAGCCTGTCGACCGCTCCCAGCGAGCCCCAGTGAGCCACTGCTGAGGGCTGGGGAAATGGCTCTGGGACCTCGGCATGAAAATCTGCACAAGAAATTAGGGTCTGAAAAGCAGCTACTCACCTGCGACTTAAATACAAAGCATCCTTTTTTTNAGTGCATGCTCCCCTCCCATTCCGCTGCTCCCCCTAACCCTGGGGGCTGCAAACGTTTTGTGTTTCCAACCCGCGGCCGCGACCGACGGCCCTGAGATGCTCGCCGTTCCCGGAGCGCTGCAAGGCAGCAGCTGACTGCAAAGCGCCCTGCCAGGGGCTGGCTGGCCCGCGCCGCCCGCTCCGAGGATCTGCATCTCCCGACCACCTTTTGGGTTGCAGAGGAGCGAGCTTCACGGCGGGCTCACCACGGCCGTGCAGCAGGCAGCCCGCGCCCGCAGGAGCTGTCATGCCGGCCCTGCCCGTGGGAAAAGGGGAAGCCATTGCGTTCAGGTCTCTTTGGCAAGATAACTACTGATTGCCCCCCTTTCCCTCCTCCCTTAACTGGAAAGATTTGATATAAATGAGTTGCCACGCAGAGCTATATACAAAAGGGTATTATACAATAGGGAAAAGCCAAAGCCAAGCGTTTGGCTGAGTTTAGGCTGTTCTGTGCCTTTCCAAGCACAATAAAATTAACAGTATTATCTCTGCGTGTGTGCTAGCATTTTCAGAAGGCTAACGGTGTCACAACAGCGGAAGAAAATGAGAACAGGTTTGGGGAGACAGCAGAGTGTTATCCCTAGAAGAGAAGATTTGTAGTTTAATTTGAATAGCATCGTGTTGGAAAAGACTCTGCCCTGGATGGAGAGCAAGTTATTTGGAGAGAGGAACTCTCTTGCCCATTTCGATCTGTAGGAAGAGATTAAGGAGGACCGTGGCAAGGATGCTGCTGGAGAGCAGCACGTGGGGCACCTGAGGTTAGCGGAGAATATTTTTTCTCACTTTTATTTCGCTCCGGGGCATGGGTGATCTCTAGCCCTCTGCTCACCACACCTGTCTCAATCTGCCAAATACATTTAGCTCTTCTGGGAGCATAAGCAAACAAATAAAACCAATGTAAAGATCAAAGGCAACAGTTTGGTTTCATTTATGGGTGCTTTTAGCAGACGAGGAACAAATTGAACACTGTCTATCCAGGTTTCTCACTGAAATTGGAGTTTCTGGTGAACTGCATCTGGATGAATCTTGATTTCTGCAAAAAAGAAATACAGTAGGAACTTTGTAGTGCGCAAAGCCATAGCCAGGCCTGACCTCCCTCCTGATGTCTCCTACCGCAGATTCTCATGGTTGACATGAGAGTCCCTGCCCCGAGTCACAGCAGGTTTTGTGCTGCTGAGCACCGAATTTCACCCTCCTCTCATTCTCCGGGCTTGCCTTCACTACCGCTTCCATTGTGGCTACAACATCAACTGCAACATGTCAAACAAGAAGGTGGGACAAATACCCCAAAGCTGCTTTTGGCTTTAATGTTTGGCAGCCTTTATGATTACTGTGATTTGTGAGGAGCGGGAGGGGTCATGAGCTATACAGTGACAAAACAATGCAACACAATACCATTTCAATGCCAAATTTTCATGGGCTGGCTGACACAAACATTTCAGCAAGGCAGGAGCGTGAGAGCCGCAGAAACCCGAAAATGCAGGAGAAAGCAGCATGCTACAGCAGTAAGTCCTGGTTAGCAGAGACGTGTGGTTGGTGTAAGCCCAGCGCCGGAGCTCTGTCAGAGCACGCCAACCCCGGTACGAGAGGAATAACCTCGGGTCAAACAGCTGTGAGGTCCAGATAACCTGAGGTTAGCTTCATCTGCAGGGGGTGCTGGGCTGCATGCCGGTTACTTAAGCAAGTTAAAATTCGGATGATGGTATCGGCTCTGTTAGGCTAGCTGACATAAACTACCCCAGGTCAGACACCCTGGGGGGAAGCCTTTTTTTTCCTCCGTGCTGCTTTCTTTGTGCTGGATCCCTGTTTGCTGAGGACACCTCGCCCGACGTGGGCTGCTGCGTAGCCACGAGCCTGTCGGTGCTTTGGAGCAGCATGTGCTGTGCCTACCTTTGGAGTGACAGCTCAGCTGCCAAAAATCCTGGTAGTAACGTTCTTTGATCGTTTCTTTCCTCATCATTCCTCTCGTGTCATCTCTGCGGGGAGGCATCTCAAGTGACGAAAGGTTTGCAGGGAGAAGTGGTATTTCTGAGCTGAACAAAGGTTGTAGTTGGGAAAACCAGACGGACGTTGGGACAAGCCCTTCTCCGTGCCGCCCTGCGGCGTGGGGCAGGGGCGGCTACCGAGGGGCCTGCGGGAGACCAGCGGTCCCAAAACTCCTCCGTCTGCTTTTTACCTTTCCCTGCAGATCTGATCCTGCTTTTGGGAGAGCAGGAGCGGGTTGAAAAGACAGAGCAGAGGCAGGAGCCTGCTTCCCCCCGCTTCCTGCAGCCACCCCCTCTCCCAGGGCTGGAGGAGCCGGGCTGGGGGTTTGGGGGGCCGAAGGGGCACCTTCCTGCCGGGGCTCCGTGCCAGGGCACGCCTGCCCTGCTCCGCCTTGGAACACCCCTGTGAACACCGGGCCCGGAGCTGAGCCGGATGGGGCTGCTGCCATGCTGGGGCACCGGCACCATCTCCCTCCCCAGCATCTCAGGACAGCTTCCGGGAGACCAAGATTGTTTTTTTTTGGTTTTTTTTTTTTTCTTCTTCTTCTCCTTTTAAATCTTCCCAACAAGAACTTATGTGCAGCCTAAGCAAAAAGTCCTGAGGCTGCAACTAGCAGAGAAAAGAGCTGTAATGACTGAATATGTTTAACGGCAGATCGTAAATGACTGGTGATGTGTCAGCTGGAGGTCTTCAGCAGAGCAAGACTTGATCTTGAAATGGTAGCTGCCACCCGTTATCTGCAATGAAACAAATGGAAATACTTTTGTGTCTTTGCTTGATGCCTTTTTTATGTTCCAGGTTTGGAGGTTTTCCTTGTTCCTGTGAAGCAGACTGTGCTGACAAAAAGGAAAATCGCTTGCAGCCGGCTTCCGTGAGGTGACTCCTGCTGCGGCCTGAACCTTCCCAGGCTGCTTGCTGGGGCTTGCTGCCGGCTGCCCCGCTGCCTAACGACAGGGGCAAGCGCCCATCCCCTCTTGCTCCTTCACCTCTTGCCCCTTCCTAACTGCTCGTGCCGACAGCACGGTCCCAAGGGGACAGCGCTGGCCGACAGTCTGCTTCAACCAAAGGCAGGTACCGGCAACGGCACCTGCTGTAACCTCGGTCGGACCACGTTATCTCTGTTCCCTTTATTGGCCTTCCTACCTCCGACCTCATCCACCTCCACTTGCGTTCGTAAAGAAAAGAGTGACTTCTTACCGCGTGTTTTCTCTTATGCCGTCTGCGGAGCCATACCAGCAGTGCATTTTCTGACCAAGTCAGGGAAAAGATGTACTTCAGATCAATCCGGATTGTTTTGGCTTGGACAGCCCCTCATGTCTCGGAGTTATTTCACCCTGTCTAAAAAAATCCATCTGTATCCAATGCAACAACAAAAAATTTGTTTTGAGGAAAAATCAAAATATTTTGATGCTTTCCCATTTGCTCTGTCACTGTGAATGCTCTGTAAGAGTCATACAAACATCTTGGGACTTTAGACGCTTATTTCTCAGGTGCTGATTTTGGGCTGGTGTCTGCCCGGCGCCGGTCCCCGGCTCGGCAGGCAGCACCCGCTCCCGGCACGGCGCGGGGTGCGGCCAGGATGGGGTCTGCCGGCGGGAGGCTTTGGGGGGTGTGGGTTACCCCAACGCGGCTGCCCCCACGCAGCACTGCCGCACATGCATTATCGGGGCAGAGCTGAAGATGGCAGCAGGAATTTGGTTTCCCTTACGGCGTTTTGTCTCCTTGGGAAGAGCAGCTGTGAGGGGGCTGCTGCGGAGCGCAAATGGGGCCGCGATACGGGTTTAATTACATCGCTCCTGCGGTCACTGCAGAGAAAGTCGAACTTTTCTCCCCTTGCATTTAACCCGATTTCGTGCACAAAGAACAGCGAAGAAACCCAGAAATCTCCATGTGGGTCTTGAGGTGATTGCCTTTTCTAGGGATCCCCCATCCAGTGTGGGGATGGCGGGCTGTACCCCCAGGCCCGCGAGCTGCCTGCTTGCTTGTGCTCCCAGCCAGAGGCACTGCTCTGTGCTACCTCCGACGGCTTTCAGGAACGGGCACCACATGGGTCTGCAGTGCACAGCTAGGAAAAAACCCCCAAAAAATCAAGATAAATACGCATTTTGCATGCCGGACGCCTTGCTTGCAGGGGTTGATTGCCAAGGGGCCGGCCGCAGGTGTCTGGGGAGGGGGCACTGCCGAGAGCCCTGGGCGCTGGGGTTTTGCCTGCTCTACCAAGGGGGGGTCGCGGCACGAGATCTGCCTGTTTTATAGCAGCAGGCAAGGGAGGGATGGCTGGTGCTCTGCCAGGTATGCAGTCGTGAGTGCTTGGCTCTTGAGCCAATGAGAGAGAGGCCAAGGAAGACGGCAGGAACTTTATTCTGCATCTTAATTTATAGATGTTTCCTTAATCCTCTCACAGACCTCATCTGTTTGAGAAATCAGGTTCATATGTCATCTGTAATGTCTCCTTTCAGACAAATAGCACCACAGCATCTGCAATTTCCATAATCGTGTTGCACTTTGGAGACGGAGATACATGGGACACTTCAGCATGGCTTGCTTTTAAGTGCTGCAGGGTTTGCCTCATCAACATGAAGGGCTATTCGTTGTTCAGCGCACGCTGGTATTAGTTTCAGGTTGCTCAGATGCATCAAGACCAGAAGAGCCCGTGGCTCCCGGAAGGCACCGCCAGCTGACGCATCGCCCAGATCCTCATTTAGAAGGCAGAAACTGAGAGGACGCCTCAAAAAAGGAAAAAAAAAAAAAAAAAAAGGCAAAAGAAGGAAAAAAAGCACGCAACCCCATAAACTTTACATAATTTCCTGGGTTTCATTCATTTTGCTGTAATTTTACACGTGTCTTCACATTAAGTGCTTATATTGTCAGAGGAGCACTCAGGATAAGTGATGTCACTCAGCGAGTCACAAATGGAAGCCATGTCAGCTGGTGTTGCAAAATGGATCTATAACCGGCTTTTTGTCCCTCAATTTGAGATGATCTAATTCGATTTCTGTGATTTACGGCTAGGAGGAGGATGCTCGCTATCCTCCCGCTCCCTCCGTGCGCCTGGGCTCAAGGTTTTCCCCTCTTCTGAATATCCTGGGTCTTGGAGGTAATTAGTCCCTGAAAGGGCAGTATTCCCAGCCTAAACCAATTTGTGTGCCAGTAACTGGAAAGGGGGGATTTTTTTGCCTGTCCTTGCTGACAGCCCAGGACAGCAGGTATCACTCATGCCAGCCCTGAATTTGGAGATCATGGCGAAAGAGCGAGGCGTTTGGGGTGAGTTGTGGAGACCCACGAGAATTTACCGCCGCACCACGGAGCTGCCTGTGACAGCGGTGGCACCTGGTGCCAGCCCGGGCTGCTGCCGGGGAGCCTCCTCTCCGCGTGTTTATTTACTCGCCGTAGCTCTGACACAAAACCTCCCACGTCTGTGGGTTTCCATGGGTTTCAGCGGGCTTCGGATCCAAGCTGTGAGATATAAAAATAAACCGTCTATAGAATCTCACAAGCTACCACTCGGGCAAAGAAAGAATCGGTGCTTAATGTACTATATTTAGCAAAAGAGGTGTTGCATCTCAGTATCAAATGCGATTAACAATGAGATAACCATGCGCACGGGGCAGAGGGCCAACACAGCCCTCTCCGTGGATGCGGTGCGTTAAGGTCCCCGCAGCCCGGCGAGCTGCTCCCGCTCTCGCTGCAGCGAGATGATGAACCCCGCGGCCCTGAAAGCCGGGGCTCTTCCCCGCTCATCCCAACAAGAAGCCAGAGCATCAACGTCGTGCTGCTGACCACCTGCGGGGTCCCAACGCCGGCGCTTTTGGCACGCGAGGAGCTCCCAGAGCCGCTGGGGTGGACGGAGCCCTGTGAAAGGAGGGACGGTCACCCCTCGTCTTGCTCATCCCACAGACGCTCACGTCGCCAGCTGCGTGAACAGCCCCAGGGAAGCTCCACCCTGACCTCGAGAGCCAGGATTTTGGGAAGAAAACGCGCAGGGCTGCCTTTCTGCACACTGTGCCGCGGGCACCCGCTGGGCCCCCCACGCTACGCTCCCCTAAAATTTGGGCAAAATTTCCTGCTGGCTGTTGGCTGCGGCAGGACAGACAGACTCCCGCCATGACCCTGACAGGTTGCTCGCGGCTTCCCAGCACCCTTTTCCCTTGCTGCATCGTGCTCGAGTCATGAATATATGTATTAACTACAGAATAGTCTTAAGCAAACATTTATCTTGCAGAGCAACAGCCGTTGTTAAAGACTCCGGGGATGGATGTTTAGGAAAACAAGCCCATTCGGGCGCAGCGCTGGAAATGAGGATGCTCTCACAATAATTTTTTCCTCGGGTTAACAGTTTCCAAATAAGCAGGTGAAATGGTCTGAGGTGATTAAAGCAATAGAGAAGATTAGTTTTGTTATATACAATCACCTTTGCTTCTCTTTTATGTGTTGAGTGATTTTCTCAGCAGGATGCGCTATCTATTTTAGGGAATGCTAGACTTTTTCGTCTTTTTTTTTTTTTTTTTTAAATGTAAATCAGCTTTTTAATCTTTTTCCGTCAATTTGATAGACTGTAACAGCAATTCTGTTTGGTAGTAGTTCCCCCCACTTCCCCAAGCACTTCTTTGCCTTTAATTGCCTTAATTGTTCTAATTTGAATAAATCTGGGATCACACCTTGGCTTGTAGAAATTTGCTGAGGGTCTGCGTTGTTCTGCGTGGAGCTGCTCCTTCAGACCTCACCGGCACCTCTCACGGGGGGTGTGTGGGGTGTGGGGGGTAGTTGGGAAACCCAGGCAGTGCCTGACCTCGGCAACAGGAGGGTACCAACGCCGGACCTCCTCTAGGATGGGTTACGGCTTCATCTCCACTGTTTCACTCCTGCTCCTACACTGATCGGACGCCTCCTCCTTCCTCCTGGCTGCCCTCATCTTCTCAAGGAGATGAAGTTTCGGGTTAAACGAGGCGACTCTCAAAATGCGCGTGTGCTTTTTTTGACCATTGCAACTTTTTCTAGCGGTAGACGCAGTGCTGGGGCGCTCGCTTCTGCAGGATTTCCTCTCCCTCTGCCTCAGAAGATGACACCGATTTTAAATGCTGATTTTTAGTGGCAGAAAGCAGCAGCAGCAGCCTTTTTCAATGGTGCTCGGCTCTGCTGCCCTCAGCCCTCTCCTCTCTTTGGGGGGAGGACATGGCTGCCCGCAAGCAGACATCAGTCCCTGGGCCTCGGTGGGGCATCCTCGCCAAAAGAGTCGACGTGGAGAAACGCCTCCGTCAACGCGGGGATGTGTTCACCACGGCACGTGAGCCGATACAGCCCGGCAGGTACACGATGGGGCGGAGAAGAGCCTGAGAAATTATTTCATATAGACCACTTGGAAAACATTCTCCGGAGCAGCCCGGGTGAGAAGGGCTCCCTTGGGAGCGCTGGGAAATGAGCGTTCATTTGGCAGGGATGTCTTTAGGAGAAGGTGGAGACGGCCGTGGGCTGCCTCCTGAGCTCCCCCGCCCTGACCAGGGGACCTGCGGACGGGGACGGGTCCCTGCGTTTGGGATGCTGCCCGCACCAGGAAGCTCTGAATTCCAGGAGCAGGTAGAGAGGGGGTTTATTTCCAAGGAAATTGTGCCCAGAAGGCACAGGGCAGCCCAGAGAGTCAGCCCTCCTTGCTCAGCCCCCCGACCCGAAAGCTGCCAGGATGGGAGGGGGTGCTCTCTTGGTTAAGCTGCCGTGAGGGCACTCACCAGCTCTGGGGTCACCGCCTGCTCTTCTGTAAAAGCTAAGTGCTATTGGGAAATAAAGAAGGAAAACGGTAGATGATTATCGAGGAGGAAAAAAGGTTACAGTAAAAAAAAAAAAAAGGAATTAGGGGAAAAATAACAAGTTGACCATTATTAGGGAGGGAGATGCAAAGAGATAAGGGGCGGGGGGGGGGGAACAAACATCTAGTACAGTATATTAGACTTCGGTGCGGATGTAAGTATAAAATGCTCCACAAGTCCTGTAATTGAGAAAATCCATCAAATGTCCTGACAGCTGTTCCAGCATTTCCAGAAGCGATAAAACTTGAATTTATTTCACTTCTGGAAAGGGGGCAGTATCACCTTCTGGCGGCTTTAATGAAATGCCATAAAAATCGAGGAAAAACTGTGCCGTAAAGTCATAAAAAAGGGCAGTCAGCAGCGGGTTGTTTGCTGAAACACTGTCGGAGGGGACGTGGCGAGGCGGACCTGCTCCCCATGGAGAGGACCCCCAGCCCCCGGGGAGATGCTTCGTGCCCTGGCCGGGCTCCTCGCAGCCGGCGTGCCCGCAAGCGGCCGGAGAGGAGCCGAGCGCGGCCGGGTCTCGGCCCTGGCGCAGGGCACGGAGGTCGTGGGATAACCAGCACGTGCCGCGGCTCAGCCAGGGCTGCGGAGGACCCGGGAGAGGCTTGTCCGGCTTCCACCCGCTGCCGGCCGGCCCCGGCACCCGGGCGAACTGGGAGCAGAGGAGGTCTGTGAACGTGGGCACTGAGGAAATTCTTTTAGTTGTGGTTTTCTTTTTTTT
>VXBL01003409.1:1231858-1254733 GCA_013400195.1 Aramus guarauna
TTTTTTTTTTTTTTTTTTTTAACTGTGTCATTTAGTGACGGGAGGAAACGTCGTCACTGCAAAAAGCCTCCCCTTGTGCAATAGCTGCTAGGGAGTGAGCTTTTTTTCCCTATTTAATTTCTTAATTGAAACTAAATTTGTAATACAACATTTAACTTATTTGAAGACTCCCGGACTCTGTAATTTACCCCTAATTTGTTGGCAGGAGAGCACACCTTTTGCATACGTTTTCCTTTTTGGCTCACCGTCGTCTCTCGCATAATTGCTGAGACGGTTTCCTTCCATTGCCTAATTTTGTTTAAATGCCGCAGGCACCTTGAGAACCAGCATTACTACCCTCGGCTGGCAAATATTATGGATCGAGGTAATGTGTTTAAACAAGAGTGGGAGGAGAAGCCTAAAAATAGAAGCGGGGGAAGGAGCGGTGCTGGCCGTGCGGAGGGAGCCCTCTCGTCCTGCCCGCCGCTGGCGCTGGCCGGGAGAGCGGGTGCCGGTCACGCCTGGCCTTCCCGGGGGACACAGCGGGAGAGCGGCCAGGAAAGCAGAGCGAGAACCACCGATTTGCTCCCAATTAGGGTTTAGCAATGTAAAATCGCTCCGTGCAATGCCGGTTTCTGCTCCCGCGCCGCCGGCAGCGCGGCCGTGGCCACTGCTGCGTTTCTGCCAGCCTCTCGCACTCTCGGGCACCTCCTGCGGTCGTCGAACCTTTTGGAGAGCGACCGGGACGGCCGTACGGGATGAGAAGTCCGTACTTTGGTCAGACGGGTTTCCAGCAGCTCGGCTGGAGGATGAATCAGGGGGGCTGTGTGGGAGGGGGGCTGCTGAGGGGGGCTCAAGCAGCTCATTGCCAGTGAGCATGAGGGGGGGCTGCTCGCGCTCCGCAGCACACCGAGCACTTTCCACCGCAAACGGGAAAATAAAAAGGAAAAGCTGTAAGGTGGTCTGTCAAAGGGCTTTGCAATTCCTAAGTGGGCTTGTCTTTTCACATGTGCCGGCGTCTTTGGGCCATAGCAGAGGGGCTGAGCCCTGCTGACGACCCCGCTGTTGCTTATCCTGCGTCCTCAGCACGAGCCTCCCGCTGCTCGCAGGGCTGTTGCAACGAGCAAGGGAATGAACGATCGCCTTCAGATGGCGATGAGAATTGGGACCCCTTTTCCCCGGACGGGCACGAGGCAGCTCGTGGCCTCGGCTCTCTCTCCACACGCTAAAAGCCCGGCGGCGTGGGGGGGGAGACAGGGCCAGCCCGTGGCATCCAACCAGGCATCGCAGCCGTTTCCTAGACAGCTGGTGGGAAAGAGCTTTCTCCACGAGCAGTACTCCCAGGCATGCCGTGCCTTCTGACAGGAATTATTTGAGTGCTAGGGAGGGATTTCCCAAGACTTCGGTGACAGCGTATGGGAGGCCGATACTAAGACACCCCTCGGCACGAGCGGGGCAGAGCTAACCCCCTCAGGGAGGGACGGTGCCGTGCTGGCACCGCGCTGGGGGAAAATCCGGCTCCTGCCCAGCCGTGGGAAGGAGCCTTCTGATTAACCCAAAGTCCAGATTTCTGCGTGAAGGTTCCCATGGCAACTGGGCTGCAAAGATTAAATATTTAAAAATATGGAAGCGATGCCGGCGTACAAGGCGAATGCAAGAACTTTGGAGCAAGCAGCATCTCCTCGCTCTGTCCCGAGGGGGGAGCGTACGCTCCTGCAACGAGCCAGACACTTACGTGGTGATTTCCGGTGCGGATGGTCCACGCCGGTGTCCCGCGCCCTGCGGCTTGCCTTCGTTTTACAGCACTGCCGCTGGAAAGCGAATGCTCGGTGGGAAGAGATCAGTTTTGTGATATTTTGGTGGAAAGTTTCTAATCCGCTAGAAATTAGCAGTCTGTTTTGACCTCCTTGTTTTGTTTCCGACATGCTGGTTCACCTGAAGCGCATCGCTGCGGTAAAATCATTCTTCCAACCTGAACGGTACCCAGCCTATGGTAAACCCAACCCCACCCCTAACAGGGATGCAGGATCTTCACCAGGAATTCTGCATTTCGAGTTCAAGGCAGTCACCTCTTTGCCCGCCAGTGAACTTTAATTTATGGATACAGCGATTGAGCGATAGTGGTAACACGAAAGGAAGGCAGCGCCAGCATCCGGGCGTCCTCAGAGACGTACAGATGGCCTCTCCAGACACGGCGGAGCTTTAACGGCACCGCAATTTCAGCTCCCGTCTCTGGAAAAGAGATATCTCATTTCTGAAATCACGGGAAAGTTAGGGAAGTTGAGTTTTTAATGGCACCCACCATACCTATATCCACGTTTAACATTTCAGCCTTGTCTCTAAGGTAAAGAAAAGTGAGGCTCATTAGAGCCCTTTTTCTAATTAGCTGCTGCAAACAGATTTTCTTTTATAAATGCCTGAATGTAAAGTTATTTGTGTACCTAATTTCTTTTTTATGTTACATTTATTTTTAAGTGTAATTCACTAAGGCTTAACATTTGTAATTCTTGCAGGGGCATTACAACCAACGATGCACATTTATTACAACCCCTTAAATTGCCGCATTTTATTTCCATATGCTTTTGAATTGCTATTGAGCTTGTTTTGTGCTCTTCCCATCGTTAAAGTGTATTTTTTTATTGTACATAAATGGTAAATAATTGATACCTGCCATCTGGTGCTAATCATCCTGCCAGCCCTATGTCTCCACCCTGTCCTTTTATTCCTTGCTAGCTCTCCCCCATCAGCTCTTCCCCTTTCTTTCCCAGTTTTCTCCACACCTTCACCCTTTTGCTCCCCGGAGACGCTGGCAGCGATGCGGTGCCGAGAAAAGCGCCGCCCTTCTCCTCCGCTCAGCCCAAAGCCTCCTCTCCCTCCTCGACACCTTTCAGGGAGGCGATTCCCCCCCGGGGACGCTCATCCTACCATCCTGACCCAAGTACTCCGAGCGGCCCCACCGGCCAGGGAGCACCGCGGATGCCCCGGCCGGAGCCGCTCCGTCCCGACGCCGCTGGGCTTTGCCGCGCTGCCGCGCTGGCTCCCGTGTGCCTCGTTACTCTTACAGACCCAGGTGAGATACGAACACCCAGCTGCAGGGCTGGGTTTCCCTCAGAACAGGCTGTGGTGGAAAAAAGCAGCGGTGGTTAATGGCAGCAAACCTCCAGTGCTGGTGACTCCAGAGAGAAGCAGCAAGGCGTAAGACACGGTGACGTGATGCTGCGACCACCTCCTGCCCTCTCAGCGCACGACACGCGGTCCCTCCGACCCCTGACGTTGCTCAGCAGCCAGTTACGCGTTCGGTAAAGAACCACATTTACCAAGTATCCAGTAGCCGAAGCCAAAGGAGGGAAAGCCCCGAGCTGCCCACAACCAGAGTGCGCTTTCCGTGGGCAAAGCCATTCATTTCTCTTAGCCCGAATTAAATATTTTCACACACGAAAAAAAAAACCCTTGGAGAGAGATTCTTGGGATGGAGAATTTCTCTCTAAATGGTTAAAAGTTCGGGAATGCTGTGAGTGACCAAAGGCAAGGTTTTATAATGGGAAATGCCGGGGAAAATTAGAAGCCAGCATTATTGCCAGCCCAGCCTGTAATAACAGCTTGCGCTGTGCAGAAATGTGACCATCCGTGCTGAGCTAATTGTTGATAAAATCCTAGGAGTTATAATTAGCCCCGGTGGGACTCCGCGTGCTGCTAAACCGCAGCGCGTGCCTCCCTGTTTGCAGGGGGAGCTGCAGGGCAGGGCGGTGGCCCAGCACCCCCAGGGTGCAGGATGGGGCCCGGCAGTGCAGACCCTGCTGGGCAGCGCCAGCCCCGGAGGAGGGGAGGACAGGGAGGCTTGGGGGGGTGGGGAACAAACGGGCCAGTGCTTCACCCCGTCCCCTCTTTCCCACCTTTCCACACGATGGCTAAAATGGGTTGTTATATGACAATTTTGCCGTTCTGCCCTTGCCAGAGCACGAGCCCTCCCGCTGCCTCTACGGCCTGCAGGACGAGGAGGTTTGGGGATGCCGTACCCGTTCACCCGTCCATCTGTCCATCCTGCGCGCTGTCTGCCGAGCACGGGTGCGCAACTGCTCCTCTGGGCTCTGGGCAGCAGGGTGGCTGCGGGTGTGTGGCTGTGTGTGCCTCTCCAGCACCCCGCGGGCAGCGTCCCCGGGGACGGGGCAGAGACGGGCTCCGTCCCCCGGCGTACGGCACCTCTGTGGGCAATGGCCTTTTCGCCTCTCCCTCCGCGCGCGCGTGTGGGCAAGCCGGGCTGATCCCCCTGTGAGACCGACAGCCTCCGCAGGGCCGCGGCAGGTGCCAGCCCGTGGGGACCGCGGGGGGACGGGGCTCCGCGGCGGCAGAGGGGCCGCGGGCGGGAGGGAAGGGGTGCGAGGGGACGGCGGGAGGCAGCAGCAGGGGAGGAGAGAGGTGGGGAAGGTCTGAGCACCAGCGCTGGGGCTCAGGTAGCCCGAGCTCTGCGCAGGGGAGGTCACCGCTGGCTGTGGGTCTTTGCCTCTTAGTACTGATGACCAGCGGTCCCAGGGGACGGATAAGGGCATCCCTCCGGATGGACTGATGCCCGCCGTGTGTTTAGTAACGAGCCCAGCTCCTTCCCGTACTGCCGGTATCTCGGTGCACGGGGAACAGCCCTGCTGAGTGTGCCTCAAGCAGCTAACTCCCAGGGAGGTGCAGATGGGCTTTGCTCTGTCCTGAAACCCTCTTTTTGGCAACCTTGCTTCACTGAGGGACTGATCGATCAATAATTAAAACACGGGCTAATTGAAATCTCATTAAAACCTTCTCTGAGTCCTCAAAGTGAATTATATCCGCTTCTCCACTAGCTACACCACTTATCCTTCTTTTGTGACATCCCCCCAGCACGGTGATGTGACCACAGCGTCTTGCCTCTGCGGAGAGCTGGAGACGACAGCCGCCAGTAGCACCGGCCGCCAGCGGATCCCTCGGGGGCCCTGATGCATTCCCAGCATCGGTTGCATCATTTGCAGCGCAGCTGCGTGTGGGGACGAGCTCGTGTGCGTGCATGCCAGCTTTTGTCTGGAAAACAGGGCAGTTTTAGCTACTTACATCCACCAGGATCTGGAAGCTCTGGGACCCCTCGGAGCTGAGCGATGCACCCACCGGTTGTGAGCAAGAGTCACCACGAGAGCAAATGTGGCGGTCGTGGCCCACCACAACGGAGGAAAACTAAAGGCATTTTACCGGTTTGCTGCCAGGTAGAAGTGACCCTTGTAGGAACTGAACCTGTAAGCTGGGCCATTTTTTGTGTGTTCGTAAATCGAGGGACAACAATAAAATGGCAGGTTTCCTACAGAAAGCACGGGCTTCTTCCAGGCATCGAAATGTTAAAACACATCGAGCAGATTTTGCACGCGGAGTGCCCCCCGCTCCCTCCGCCTGGGGACGCTTTCCTGGGTGCATTCAGGCCTCTGAAACGCTCTAGTTAAACCGCATTCATTAGTTCAGGGGAATTTCTTTAGAGAAAAAACCCTGTGCTGCAGCCAAGTACCACCGCCACGTGACTAATAGCAAGTGGTGGGGTCTGCACTCATCAGCGGGGGGGGCAGAAACACTTTTTCACTCCCAAATGTCTCTGGCACAAGCCTTGGCAGCTCTTTCTAAACTTTTCCTGAAAACTAGCCGTCTTACGGGATTAAAAAACGCTGCTGCATCAAAAGTTGTGCTTACAGGAGTAGGCGAGACGCAGCCCTGACGTTTCCCGGTTGTCCAAGCAGGGCAGCTCCCGACCGACCGTAGCTTTGCCTGGATGCTAACGTTGCTGTCGGACCGCATCCCTCCGGCATGCAGGGGACCAAGCTGCGTGGCGGGGGGGGGGGGGGGGGGGGGGGCCCCCCCCCCCCNGGGGGCTGCCCCCTCCTCCAAGCCTCCCGGCCACAATCCCCCCCCTGCGGGTCCCCCGCCGTGGGGCCGGGTCCCTGGGGACACGTCTGCGATGCCCTGCAGCCTCCGCATCCCCGCCGGCCACGAGCATCTGAAGAAACGGCTGCCGCTGCCAAGGCTGCTGGTGCCCGGAGCTGGCACCGAGGCCGTGGACGCGTCCAAATCCTCCCACGTCCCCAGCGAGGTTTCGGGGCTGGCAGCGGCACCCCCCGGCTTCGCAGCACGCCGCGGCGGTATTCGTGGGGGGGGAAATGTGGCGGCTCTCGAGCCTGAATTTTCTCACTTGCGTCTGATGGGCTAATTATTATTGATTGACATTTTTTGGAGTTTTCAGGGCACTTTGGGGGAAGCGCAGAGTGTGGGAAGAGGAACATGTTGACATCTTTTTCACATAATCCTTTCCAGCCCCCTCATTTTTCAGTCAGCCATGGAATGTGTCCAAATATCTGGGATTTTAATGAAATTAAAAGCAAGAAGACCCAGAATCCCTTGAAAAATACAAGAAAAAACACAAATGGCCATTTCCCTCCTCTCCAGCCCCCGTGCCGCGTGGCTGGGATGGGCGTCCAGGGGGTCCGGTGGTGACGTGGGGGGGCTGCCCTGGCCCTTGCTCTCCCATCCCCGTGGCACCGCGTGGCCAATCCTGCTCGGGTGCTCAGGCGGCGTTTGGTGTGAGCACCTTCCTCTGCCTCCACAGCCTGCCGCCGGGTCCGGCGATAAGGAACATTTATATGACTGTTCTCTGCCCACACCAAGAGTCCTCTTCGGAGGGAGGGAAGCGTTGGGTTTGGTCCAGCACCCCTGCGCGCTGAGCTGGCGTCAGCAGCGTTTCGAGAGCCGTAGCTGCTGGCGTGTATTTACCCCGAGCCCCGAGCGAAACCCCACCAGGAGTTGCACCTCAGCACACGCTCTTCGGGATCCCCAAAGGGCTTCAAGCAGGTTTGTCACAGGAAAAAAAAAAAAACAAAAAAAAGCTCTTTGTATGAGTAAGTAACAAGCTACTTGAGCTCGACTGAACTGAAGGAAGGGATTTGTATTGCACGTGCTATAAAGATGGAGCTCGAGGCGGTTACGAGGGACGGATGATTCCGTACTGGATACATGAGCATCAACACGTGCAACATCTACCTCAGCTGCTTTAAATGCATTTGCACAAGTTTAACCACCGCTGCTGAAGGTAGTTCCCACATTATATTATGTATGATGCCAACCGGTGTACAGTAAATACCTAACTAGCGAGCTGGATTTTAAACTGGCGTCAAATTTTCCTTGGAAATGGCAACCCGAAATGCTCGGGAGGCATCGCTGCATCGTCGCTGCCACCATTGCTGTGGCCGGAAGACGCTCCCGTTGCGTGCTCACACCGTGAAGGTACAATCCAGACACAGCTGGAGCTCTGGCTCCTACAAGATATTCAAACCTCAGCCTGCAAACATACACTCTTTGTATTTTCCCCGGGCAGCTTGCTTCGCCTTTAGGCTTCCTGGGTTTTGAATTGACTCTGCCTTTTGAGTGGGAGTTTCAAGAAAAAAAACCCAGCAAGTTGAAAGCAAAGGAGCCGGCTGTGCTGACTAACCATTTTGATTTAAGGCGAATGTGGGAAATACCGAGGGGAGAAGCAAAGCCCCCGCTTTGCGAGCAGCGCATCGGCAGTCAGCAGCAGCACACGCTTAAAATGGATCCCAATACCTGCCATCCTCAGCTTAAGATTATTAACGTTGCTTAACCTACACAAGACCAGACGGGAGGATTTTCCCCTGGCATAGATTAGTGAGTCAGGAGAAAAACGAAATTCAGCAGAAATCCTCTTAGTCATTTTTATTGGGGGTAGATTTTCACATCTGAATCTCAGCTGCCAATTTGCATGGATAATCTCAGATTAGCTTTAGCCCGTGGTTTATTTTTCTGTTCCCCCCCTCCTCAATACGCGCGCTTTCACAGTGACAAAGGAGACGAACAATTCTTTAGGCGAATGGCTGTGACATCTAAATAACAATGATAAAAAAGTCTATCGAAAAACAAGCAGCTCGGCGCTTTTGGCTCCCCCTCCTCACTATGCATTATTCATAGTAGACAACAGGACCAAATGTGTACGCTCCCTGTGCAATTACCAGGAGAACATATTCAAAGACATATGCTAGTGCCTCTTAGTGAAAGGAGATGTGCAAGTGCCCATTATTTACTAGGCACTGTTATAAAATCTGCAAGTTTGACTCCAAAGTTGCCGCTTAATTGACTCCCCCTGGTAGCTCTTGTCATCCCTCTAATTCAAGCCATGCGAGAGTCTGGTTGTTGTTTTGTGTGTGTAGAATACGCTGGCTGCTTTGGCACACGCTGGTGGAAAAAATGTGGTTTGCATCACTTAGTCTTTTTTTTTTATAGCAAGGAGAGTGGCTGAATGACAGGGCATCTGAGAAGTATGTAAAACCTCAGCACTTCGCTCAAAGCAAATCATCACTGAGGTCATCTGTGTTGTCATCATGGCTGCCTTCGGCCCCACTCCTCCCCAGCACAGAGTCTCGATAAGGATCGTCTGCTCAGTTTATTGCCGCCTTGATCCAATAAATATATTTCTGTGGGATTTATTTAAATCAGCCTCCCAAAATTAATCTCTGCAAACTTCCTTCCACACCGGCTCTCTCTGCCTGCCGTAAGCTGCAACGGTCTCTGCGCTGATTCCTTTCCGAATCCCCTTCCCAGGCAGGCAGCAACCTCTGCGCACGTGGAAACAATTTTCCTCCCGTCACCCGGAGCAGTCCAGCTCTTTTCCTCCCCGAAGCATGTCACCCAGAGATGAGGTCCCTTTAGAAATGATGTGCTGATGGGTGGCGGCGTAGAGGCACCACCAGAAGCCCCAGAGGAGAGTGCTTTCCTCCAGCCCCTTTCGCAGTCGAGATGAAGAAATCAGGGGTTATTAATGTTTCACAGAGGGGACGGACATCTGTGGTACAACCACCGCCAGGATAGCGAGCCGTGCGAGGGACAGGGGGGCCACCCTGTCCCCATCCATAACAGATGGCGAAACTGCCCTGGGCAGGGGCTGATGCCGACAGGCGTCACTCAGGCAGCGACCGGCCTTAAAGACAGCGGCAAAGCCCTTGTTGTGCCGCCTGCGCCAGGCGCTGGCCTGTTTTAGGTGGCTGCTCCGGCCGGGAAAGGGCTCTGCAACAGCACCGGGATCAGACCCGACCGGGAGAAGCTCCCTCACGTGCCGCCGAGGGATGTGCCGGGGCAGCCGCGGTGCCGGGAGCGGCGGCGGGGCCAGCAGCAAAGGCATCACCGGGTCCCTGCTGCACCTCGGCGTAATTTATCGAGGGCTCCTCCCCGCTTTGCCCTCCCGTTCAGTCTTGCACCAAACGGCGTGTCCCCGGGGCTGCCGTCCGTCGGCAGAGCCGGGATAGCTGTCCTCCGGCAGTCCTGGCAGAGCAGAGGCCGGGTACCCCACAGCACCTGGCTCTCCCCAGGCGGGGCCCTGGAAAAGCAGCAGCAGGCGACGTGCCGAGGATGCGCGGGTGTGGAAATGCGGCGCCTCTTCCCTTTTAAACTGGGAATGCCCCCCAAAAAAAGGAAGGTCAACAATTAAACCAGGTTTTGGGATGACAGCATCACACTGTCCCTTAGCTGGTCAAATAAATGTACGAATCTGTACGGAAGCGCTCATGCTAATTTTAAATAAGAGCCAATTCAATTAAAGAGGCCTATTTTTGAGAATTCACGTGAAATATGCACACTCTTTTTTAAGCAGCCCTGCTCTCTGCAGTGCTTCGGGAGGTAAAGCATCACTTCCAGCTTGCCTAGACTGGGAGGAGCGACAGAAGCGGCAATCTGGTGTGCTTTCCACGCGAATCCTTAATGTAGACATGCTGCAGCACCGCAAAAGGGAATTGACTTCACTGCAAATGAAGCGAGGCCCTAAGTGCTTTGTTGAACAGCAGCCGAGCTCTTTGGTAATGAACAATACTGACAAAAGAAATCAAGAAGCAAGCCGTGATAGCCTGATGTGGTTGCAGCGGAGTAGCTGTTCTGGTGGTTGCTGGTGTGAGATGACATGTGAATACAATCTATCTGCAGTCTTTCACCAGAGGCTAGCTTCAAAACCTTGAAGACTTGGCAATTAAGAGGACCTCTAATTGAAACAGAACAACAGTAGCATTTTAATTGCCACGCAGCTCCCCTCCAGAGCATCGTGGTCTAGCAGAAATCCAAGGTTTCTACAAGCAGGTTTAAAAGCAGGCTTTTAGTGTCATACAGAAGCCGCGTCGTGCGCGTGCTTTGCCTCAAGAGCGGTTTGCGCCCCTGGGGAAGCGATCGGCTACTCCGTAACCCCAGGGCCACACGTAAGGGTAGAAAAGACGCGCTGCTTCAACGGGCGAGACTTGCCCTGGCTGGAAACCTTGGTGTTGGAGGACGGGGGAACCAGCTGCAAGCAGCGGGCAATTCAAAATGCGTTAAAACATGCTCTGGAGCCCAGAGTTGAGCCTCCTTAAAACAAAGCATTGGCTGCTGATGATTAGCAGATGGACGGGGACAGGGAAAACCCTCCGGTGTGGCACAGCCCGGGACGGTGGTCTTCTGATGTGCCCTGTGGAGGTGCTGCAGAAGTGCAAGTTGCACGAGAGAACCGAAGAGCACCGGAGGGTCAGGATATTCCTTCCCATTACCAGGGTTACCCTTCGGTTTGGCGGCATTGACACGGAGCCCTTCAAGGAAGGGAGGTGCATTCCTCCTACAGCCGGGAAGAGAAACCCTCCGGGTCGCGCTTAGAGTGACGATCAAAGGGATGACAGCAGCAGTCTCACCCCAGCACAGGGACGTGGACGTGGACCCTCCAGGGAAGGAGGGAGATGCTGGAGGTGCTGGGAGCTGAGCCAGCATCCCCGCTGGTGGGTGCCAGCGCCCGCGCTGGGCAGGAGCCACTGGCGAATCTACGGTGTAATGTATTAATACACTTTTATAATTCCTTTCATTTCCGAGAGCCCCAAGACATGCCGCAGCAGATAATCCTGCTGATTAGCCAAATCAGAGCTTTGTGAGCAAAAACCACACGCTATTTAGGGAGCTGCGCAGTATAAAATCAATGTATTGAAAGAGCACTCTCCACGGCGAGCGCTGCTGATTCACAGCCCCCGTCCGCTTCCCATTTCAAGGTAAGTGACATCCAAGGAACGGTTCTGGTGTTGTTTTCCATTGCTAATTATCTGCTGGTCCCGGGCTGGACGGTACTCGAGACATAAAAGGCACCATCCCTTCCCCAGGGAGATGAGGGCCGGCACACAAAAAAGCCGGGAGAGGAGGTTTCTGCCGGGCAGTCCGCGCAAGACACCGAACCGGGGCTGAAGCTGCAAACGCATTTTAGGAACAAGTCTGCAAAAAAATGGCGAGCAGGCGCCTGGCACGAGGCGGAGAGGAAGCACAGAACAACAGATGAAGAATAAAGATCTTTTCCTCCACCCAAAAGCTGTATCAGGAATCTTAATCTAAAACCAGCCGAAGCCAAAGCCCTCACTGGGAGCTCAGGAATTGCCCCTTATTTTTGCAGAAAATCCCAACGTTAGGGGCTCCCGTCTGCAGCTGGTTTCCGCTGAGCGTTTCAAAACTAGGTCTCGGTCCTCCTCGAGGGGAAGCGGGCGGCAGTGGCGGTGCCGGGGGAGGAGCGGGACCCCACAGGACCCCCAACACAGCCCCTCCGCTTCAGCACCCGTGGTGGGGCACCACCAGCACCCTTTTTTCCATCCCCCGGCCCGGGTGGCAGCCTGATGCTCCGCCGCAGGAAGGACCCGTTAGATAATTGCCTGTATCCCCTGCCAAGGCAGGAGGTAGTCTCCTGACAGAGGCTGTAACAGATATTAAACATTCCGCTCTTGATCTCAGCAAAAAAAAAAGGCCACTGGAGTAATTTTTTTTAACCCACTAAGTAAAAGCTTTCTAGCTAATATTAATAGGTTTTATCTGATGAAAATGGTACATTCATCAGGGAAAGGCTTTTCTTTTTTTTCCTCCCCCATTAAACTTTCGAAGAACTGTTTTAATTTTTTTAAGCTGTCATTGATTTTTTTGTAAGCAAAAATGGACATGTTCAAGCAGAAAAAAAATCCATTTTATTGTAAACCAATTTTCATTTAGGAAAACATTTCAACATGCAATTTCCAATTTGGTCTCGTCGCATCCTCCTTGTCCCACTGTTACACGGGTCAAAACGTTACTGGAGATTGATAAAAGTGCGACAAAGTGATCTTGTTTGAGCATTAATTGGAACTTTTGTATTTGTTTCCAGACAGTTTTGTTTTGCCGCTTTCCTCTTTTTCCGTCAGCCCAAGAGACTACTGCCCTTGGGTAGCTGCATGTTGGTACCAAGCCCATCGTGGTGAGATTTGTCCCTCTCCCTCTTCCCATTTCTAAATGACCTGCTGCGCCAGACACGGAGTAACGCCCGTATTCGGGTGAGCAGCCACCAGCACCACCACCGTGGGTGATGACCAGTGAGTGATTCCCCTGTTAAAACCAACCCCCCTGCCGAAACGTTGCCTGTCGCATGCTCTCCAAAGCCTTGGTGCCCTCAGCCTTGCTCTGCTCCTGCCATCCCGGCCGGGGACATGTCGGATGCAGAGCGGGGCGGGGGGCAGTGGGGGGCAGACCCCTGGCAGGGTCCCGCTCCCTCCGGCTCCGAAACTTGGGGTCACCAGCACCGTAAGCTTCTCCGTTCGCCCGGATAATGTCACCTGCTGGGCTTGCCGATATTGCAGCAGCCCCTTGGTGCCGGTAAATGCCGGCATCGCTGGCGGTGCCAGCACCGCACCTTTTAGCCCCGTGTGCCTTGTGGCCTCGCTAGCCCCAAATTATCTACAGCCAGGGCCAGGTACGGGCTAGTCTGCAGCAGCCAGGGCTTCCCGCTGCCAGCCCGGCATCTCCGCCTGCAGCCTCCGATGCATTTTGCAGTTGTCTCCATTTGGTACAACTGAAGGAAAAGAGGGAAAAGGTGAAAAGCGAGGGAACGGGCTCCCGCATTGTTCGTCTCTGAAGGAGGGAGGAAAGCTGCTGCTACAGCCCGCAGGGCCACCGTCTGCCGTGAGTCAGCAACCAGCCAGATTTACTGCCAATTGATTAAATTAACATTTGTTATAAGCCAGGGAAGGGAGGATCGGGGTGGGGGGGAGAAATCCTCTTCACGGTTCTTGAATTATTTATGCCCTGGAAGCCTCCACGCCGTGCTCGGGGCAGGTGGCAGCGACGCGAGCTGCAAGTCCCCACGCGCAGGGACAGGCTGGGCTCCTGCAGGACCTCCCGTCCCCGGACAAGTCACAGCAACACGGGGTGGTACGGGGCGTGCAAGATACGCCTCTCCAGAGGGCATTTTCCTCCCGTTATTTTGGCTAAAAGCTCCGTTTTCCCAATAACGACGTGAGGCAGGGCTGTATTTCCAATGCCCTCCACTAAGTCTTCACTGACCGGAGCAAGAGCGAGGGCAGGTTTGCGTGGGCAGGGGCAGGCAGGGCTGGCTCTGCTCCCCTGGCAGGGACCCAGGAACGGGCAAGAAACCCAAGCTGAATTCCCACCAATTCAATGTGATTTTTTTAATTTTTTTTTTTTTTTTTTTTTCCCCTAGGTGCCGATAATGAATCTGGATGGAGTCAGCTGGATGCTCTTAGATCTCATCGAACCCTGCCTCCATGCGCAGCGTATGTGACGCAAGGTGCTGAATTCGGGAGCGGGCTCGTGTCGCTCTGCGGGGGCTGTCTGGGCTTGGCATGTGCCTGGCAGGGAGGGGGAGAAAACGTGGCAGCTCCGCAGAGAGCTGTGTTACACCGGCAACGCCTGAGCAGGCTGGACCTGCCGGGAGAGAACATCCCTGCAAATCTGGGCGCTCAAGCTGCCGAGCCAGCGAGGAGGGGGACGGCGGGTCTTTTGTTCTCCTGGCTCGCGTTGGGTTTGAGAGCCAGCCAGCCCCGACACAAGACCATAGCCCTGACCACGGTGGCCATCTATCTGCAGAGCTGGCAGGTAGATGAGAAATAAGGCAACTCTTCCCTTTCTCCTACAGACTAACGTCCAAACACCATCAGGATGCCTGTCCTTTCTGCTGGCTGACCTGCCGTACGGGGACAATGCTGTGAGCCCCTCGTGCCCCCACAGGGTGACAGGCGGGAAGCGTGCTCCCTGCAGGGACGGGGACACGCGGGACGGGGACAGGGGAGCGAAGGGAGGACAGGAAGAGCCACCAAGGCGCGAGGGCAGCAGCAGGGGTGACCCCGGGAGCAGTGCCACCTCCTGTCCTCGCCAAGCCTTCCCGCAGCCCAGCCGCTGCCTGCGCCTTCGCAGGGTCTCACCCCACAGCCCGTGCTGGCACGTGGGGGGTCCCCGGCCCCCCGTCGCCCTGCACGGCCCCCCCCAGCCCTCGGAGCCCCAGGCTGCCGTGCAGCTCCCCAGCGTCAGCAGGGCAGCCAGTGTGCCTGTACCGGTGAATAGACTTAGGTATTTAAACTCCTCATTACAGTCAGCCATCAAATATTCATAGTAACAGATAAACCAGGAGAGGAGGGGTGAACCTATTGCACAAGGACTGGAAAGGGAAATAACATTTTACAACGAGCCGATTAAGTTATAAATCTGGGTACGTCCAGGATTTACTTAAGGTGCTCTCTGGATGTGAGCAGGCTGCAGTCGCCAGGAGAAGCCACAGCCGTGAGCCAGGGCAGGAGGCGTCCGGCTTGTCCAGCCCGGAGATGAGAGTTGGGGGGGTGGTAAGGGGAGGGGGGGGTCAAGGAGTAGAGAAGCCTGGTGTTGGTGGTACGGGCAGAAGTCAGCGAAGAAATCGAGGAAAGCCCCCCCCCCCCATGCAGCCTGTGAAGGGACAGGGGCGCGTGGCAGCGGTGCAGGATGGGAACAGAGCTGATGCCCAGCAAGCCGGAGCACCGGGTGGGTTTCTCCCCTCTCGCTGCCCAGCCTGCAGGATGCTATAATCCTGCCTGCTGGGATTTAAGCTGGGGGCTCTGGTTGCTACTGCAGCACAAGACGAAGAAGGTAACAAAAGCTGAGAGGCAGGCTCAGGCCACTGAGCCCCTTCTGACAGGCCATTGCCCCAGGACTGTTTCCCACCGCCGTCAGCCCGGAGGCAAAACACTGCTCCTTCCAACCCCTGCTGCGAGCACCAGCCCTGCCATCCCGGTGCGCAATGGTGCGGCTGGAAATATTGCAGGGAAAAAGCCACGTCCTTGACGTGAAGGGATGAGACACGGCAATAGCCAGGGAATGCCCAGGCAGCCCCTCCGGCTCCGACTGCACCGCGGGGATGGTTTGGGTTTCCCTTCCCCTCTGAGCGGCTGCTCAGCCTAAGCACAGCCTCCAGCACGTGCAGGGACACCAGTAAGGAGCTGTTTCAGCAGATTACCAGTTACCAGCGAGACGAGGCGCACCAGGGAGCTGCCTACACGGCAGCCCCAGAAGTCAGCAGCAGATTTTCCCCCATCACTGATAGGAAAAGGGGGGGCAGGAGGGGGGTGGGAAGGCTGTTCCCTTGCTGCACACCCCTTCCCCACACCCTCTCCCCATCCCCGCTTCTCGTGGTGGGGGCACCGGCCAGCGCAGGAGCCCCACAGCGACGGGGGGGCCTTCGCGAAGCTTATTTCTCTGCAAGGATTTTCCCTCGGCCAGGCCAAGATTTTCCTAACCCCCAAAGGCCCAAAGGCATTGCAAACGGGCTGGCGTATCTCAGCAGCGCAGCACATCCGGCACGACGAGCGGATGCCTGGACCCCCCTCCTGGTGGCCGGTGCAGATTCCCGGACAATATCGCGTCATGAAGCTCCAGGCTTTCTGCATCCCAGGGAGCAGAGCCGGCCGGGAGGGTCGGAGGCATGCCAAGGGGAGTTCAGTTGCTGATGAAGTTTCCAGTCATATTCTATTTTAATGTTGAGATCCTCCATTTGTTCGTTTCTTAAAGGTGACCCACAAAGGAAAGTACAATTTGGGCTCATGCCCAGTGTTCCCTTCCCTGTGCTGAATAAAAAGACCTGGAAGGAGGTATTTTTATAAAGCTACTTTTTGGCATTACAAGTGTGGGTCCTTGATTTACCTGCAGACTCTGGGGAGGCGAAAGCACTCGCAAACAGGGCGGTTACAAAAATGGTGACAATGGGAGGTGAGTCACTGAGAGGTGACCGGAGCAGGCTGTTTGCCGTCCAGTTTCTGTTTGTTTTGTTATGAACATCACTTGATTTCAATGACCAACTGACGTTTCGGATAAAAGCCTTTGTTAAAGCCTCAGCATCCTTCCCCCGCTACGGTACGCTTTCCACAGCCGCCTCCTCCATCTGCTTCAGCAGAACATATCACCTATCGCTTCCATCAGCTAAAAAAGCAAACAGGAAAAATCTTCAACAGCTTTTCCCCTCCAGGACTTTCCTCATACAGAAAAAATACCTGCAAGACAGCGACCCAACTAAGAAAAACCCAGTCCCAGGCCCCAGGTGCCCCCGGACCCGCCCCGGCTGCACGGGGCTCTTTGCTCTTCCACGAGCCGCAGGTGAAGGTGAGCGCTGTCCTGCCACGAACACATCCCTTCCTCAGCACGGCCACCCCCTGCACCCCGTTTTGGGGCGGGATTCGTGGCTGTCCTCCCGCCGGAGGCTGCTGGTGTGAAGCCCGTACGTCTCTGTGCAGGCTTTTGTCTCGATTTGTGCGCGTGTCCTTGGAGCCGTGTCCCTGCCACCCCTGCGCGGACACCCCTGCCCCTCTCCTCTCTCCTTCCTCTTATTTCCAGAGCCACCGTCAAGAGCTGGGGTAATATCTGGCCCCGGCTGCATGCCTATACAGACGGCAGCAAAAACACTCAGGGAATTTAATCGCTAACAGAAATCCACGGGGCGGACACCGCTCCTCGACGCACTGAGGTTTTCCTTGTGATGCCCTCGCCCCTTCCTGCCCTCGCCGCCGCGCCAAGGCTACCGCCAGCCCCCGAGCGCTTGCCTCCGGGCGCAGCGTGCCAGGCTGCTGGCCGGCGGGAGCCGGGCAGTGGCCGCAGGGCCGGGGATGCTGCCGCAGCTCTGCCTCTGCTGAGTCACGCCCGCTGGATGCTCCTGCAAATCCCTCTGTTTCCTACGCCGCTGGAAAGGTACCAAGAGCATTAGCATTGCGAGCCCAGTCTCTGCAAAATAAGACAGCCTGATCCTTGCAGTAGCTCCTGTTACAGCCCATGGCTCCCTTCCCCGTGTCCTCCAGCCACCCGTCTCGCCCGCTCGGGCGGCCTGCCTTCGGTGTGTGCTGCGTGCCTGATGTTCAAAGCAATATGCTTGGGCCTTCTCCAAAAAACCCTCCCAACCTGGTAAGCAGCTGCCGTAGCTTATTTACAGACTGTAGTTCCCCCTCTCGTGCTCCCGTCCTCCAGCAAGTTACAGTGATGGCTCCCGCCTCTTCGCCCCATCCCCTGGCACTGCCCAGCCGTGGGCATCGCTGTGTCCACGCAAGGACCAGGCAGACGCCAAAGTGGCCTTCAGCAACAAGAAGGACTCAGACACTGGCCTTCTGTCGACGCTTGCAAGCACGGGGGGAGGCAATGGCCGTGAGGGACCGGCCTGCCCTGTGCCCTGCGAGGCTCACAGCCTGGGAGCTCCCCTTCCCTCCAGCCGCAGGCAAGGGATGTATGTCCCTGCCCGGGACCCAGACGTGCATCCCTCCATCCCTCCCTCTCCAGGCTGCCCTGACCATGGCTGCGCTTGAAGCCTGAGGTCCCCGGACACTATGGCAACGGGGCCACACAAATACTTAGGGCTGAGCCACCCTTTGTTTGGGGTTTCTGGAGCTCTGGTATGACTGATGAGCTCTCACCAGACCAAAACCATCTCGAGCAGGCTCTGCCGGGGCCAGGCTCCTCTTGACGTCAGAAGGATTTGGACAGGGGCCCATCTTTCAGAGGAGGCGAAGCCAAAGCTGCTTTTAAACCACGCTGCTTCTGCCGGCGGCGGTGAGGACAGAGCAGGGCGCAGGTCCACCCCGGCAGGGTCCTGCAGAGATGGAGCTCAACCAAATCCACTCGCTTTAGCTGGCCAGCCCCGTCCACCACCTTGCCCCTGAGGCCCCAGGGCTCCTGATGCGGGCAGTGGACCCGGCACGCTCCCCGGCCTGAGAGCCCCAGCTGCGGCTCGGGACGGTGAGGCTTCCTCTGCCCAGCGCCTCAAGCATCGCCCATCATCCCCCCGCGTCTTCCTTTCCAGCGAGGTTTCCTGAGGGGACGAGGCTACTGCCACGGGCTCGGCTGACACCTGGGCACCGAGGGGGGCTGAGAGGCTCCGGGGTTCTGCCCTGGCTGCCCTTCCCCGGGAAGGAGGCACCGGGGCAGGGGAAGGAGCATGAAACGCCCACCCAGAGTCCGGATCCAGGCAGGACAGGCACTCAGAGCCGGGCTTTGGGCATGCACCCCGCGCCCTGCGACAGGCAGAGCTTCTCGGGGTCCTCCGCGGGAACCGGTGTTTGCCGACATCGGCGCTGGCCTGGGATGCTGGCTTTGGCTCTGGGCTTGACACGTGCCTGGGGTCCTGCTCCAGGCCGGAGGTTCCCGGGCAGGACGGCAGTGTAATTAACTGCTAATCTTCCCCCTCCCTGGATTTGTTCAGCTCCACTAGGTTTCCCTGCCGCTGCTTCCAGGCATTTCATTGTCTCCTGGCTCCTTCCCGCTCACCCTCTTCCGTCCCAGGGCTGCTCTCTGAATCCACCAAAGCTGCTTCTTGGGTCTTACACTAATTTTAACAAAGGCTCTTCCTTACCCTGGGGATTTTGCTAGTGTCTCTGTCAAAGCTGCCTTTGAAAGCTTTGCTACTCGTGCTCACTAATAATTTAGTGTTTGGCTTCTGCGTGGCTTCCTACTGTTATCCTGGCTCCGCGGATCTCCCTCCTGCTTCACTCTTCTTCCTCGCACAGGTTGGGAGCAGGCACCAGTTAATATTTGATTTCCCCCGGCTGCCGTGTCTGGGAGGCACCGGGGATCAGCCACAGCCGCCCAAGGAGGGAGCAGGAGCCCCCCTAGAGCTATTTGCAGCCCTCCCAAATGTCTCGCTTCACCGCCTTTGTGCTTCCCCATGCCCCGTCCCCTTGTCCCTCCCCACACCCACCCCCCGAAGGTCTGTTCTCCCTGTTGATAATACATTATCTACATTTAATGCCTCGCTGACGTCCTCCCCTTTGTCTGACGGTGAAACCCCGACCAGATGTGAAGCTTCTTCTGTTACTAATGGCAAATCCTTTTGCAAAAGCTGGTTGGAAGATGGGGAAACCGCCTTTATGAAATAAAAATCGAAACACTGGACTCATTTTCATTCTGCGGGCCTCACAAAGGAGCAGGTTTTATTTGGCATTATTTCTGTCTTTTTACAGAAAATCACCCTTTGGAACCATGGCTCAGAAGATGGGTTTGTGTTGTCAGTACTCACACCGCTGAACGTTTCCTTTGCTGTCCCGGTCTCGTGACTATTGCTCTCACGGTCCACTTTGCCTCTGAAAAAAAAAAAAAAAAAAAAAAAAAAAAAAGAGGAGGTACAGAGGGAATGACAAAATGCAAATGTTCCGTCATGTGTTCAGACCTCAGCAAACCGAGGTCACCAGTGGCATTCCCAGAAACACGAGTGTGCTCTGCGTGTGCTGAGTGTGCCCGGGTGGGGGCACAGGTGGGTTCCAGGAAGCAGGTGAAGCGCGGCTCAGAGGAAAGTCCCCACCTAACCCTCAAACTGTGTTTTTATCACTTGGCATAATTTCCAGAGTCCTCCTGCAAACTTCCTTGCTCCCATAATAAAGCGTTAGGTTGTCCCATAGTGCCACCTCCACTCAAAGCAGCCCTCAGCCAAATTATTATTAAAATATAGCAGCGCCGGCTGCTAGGCAGCGGCAGAGCTTTACGGCAGCCGCCAGCAGAGCTGCGGTACCCAGACAAAGCCCTTGAGAGCCTGCGGACGGAGCCACGCCACAACGGGCCAGCAGCTGAATGGAGATCCCCAAGCTGGAGGGATGCAGATAAGGCGTCAGCACGCGCCCCTTCCTGGCGAGCCAGCGCTAGCATGGCACTTGCATTTGGGCTGCCTGTGCTGGGATCCGCATAGTCTTTTTTTGCTGAGACAGGTGGTAAGAGGAGATCCTGGACCGCAGGAACCCCAAGCACTGCCAGCAAGCTGGGAGAGAACTGTCCTCCCGACCAAACGCTCATTCCCATCACTACAGATGTGCCTATCTATGTTTTTCCTTCTGATGTGAGCATTCATTTTTGCAGCTAGTCAGAAATTCACTGACAAATGCCAGCCTGAAATGTTTCATCTCCTGTTCAATGAACTGTCACTGAACCCAAAAATAATCATCTGCAAGGACATGCCTGGGCTCCCGGTAGGTCTGCCCAGAGCCAGGATTTGAGGAGCCTCCCAGACTTACTCATGACATTCTTCCAGTTGAGGGGAAATCTAGCTAGTTTTTAAGTTTCAGTCTAATTCAGAAGGATTTTGTGCTTTTAATTTCGGGATACGACAGCGTATCCTGTGACCTGGAAAGCGTGTGCACCAGCAAAGCTGCGTGTTAGACCCATGGAGGTTCTTGCGTCCTGTCGCTTGGCATGAAGAAGTCGAGGAACTCACGTGATACCCTGAGGAGCCGAAACATTAAACTGAACACGCCAATGCAGACTCACGAGGCAGCATGGGCATCTATGTTGCCCGAGAGATTCCACAGCAGCTGGTGCAGCAAAGGTGCTGGGTTACGACCGCGAGCTGGCCTGGGGCAGGGAGAGCCGCCAGACAAAAAGCTGCAAGGGACGGCTGCGGGGAAGCACGAGAGCAAGCGGCCCAAAAACGCCGAGGAAAAGAGAAGCGAGGGAGAGGTGCCGGACCACACACCAGTGAAAACAGCCCTGGAGTTGTCAGCAAAGACGTTTTCCCCACGTGATTTTTCCCAGGCGCGAGGAAACATTTCTTTGCAAAGGTACGGCTCAGCAGCAGACGTGCGTCCCTTCGCCACCGTTTTCTGCTTCCAAGGCCTGGAGGCTGCCGGGCACTTTCTTCTGCTCTTGCCACCACCGAGGAGAGGTGGCCATACGAGGAGCGACCGACCTTGATGCAGCCGTGGCTCACTGAACCACCCAGCTCAAGGCTTTTGACCTGGGAGGAGAAAAACCCTGGAAACAGCGGCAGCATCTTTACCTGCCCTTTACCTTGAAGCTGAAGGCAACAGCCACGACCACAGTGATGGGAACAACCCGAGCAGCCCCTCCTGGGCCTCCCAGCCTTCAGCCCCCCACCGCTGCTCACAGCTGTGGCTTGCCCTTAAGAGCAGGGCTGGTGAGTCCCACAGGGTGACGCAGGCGCTGCTGGCTTGCACGCTGTTAGCAGGAGATGCTCGTTGCTCCCCTTTTGTTTCCTTCCCATGTGGTTTTTTTCCTGGAAGCTTTTCTGCCAAGGTGCCCTCCCAGTCGTCAGGGGCACGGCCGTCCTGCACGCAGCGGGGCCGCCAGCACAGGGCACACGCCGGGCACTGCTCCACCGCCGTGGCGTGAAGCAGAAGTAGGTCAGGAAACTAGGTTTGACAGAGCCAAGGACGGAACTTGTCACCTCACTTGCCATCGGCGTGGGAACTGAAAACTGCCAGCGCCGGGCAGCCCTCGCCCTCCCGAAGCCGGAGCACCGTACGTGGCCCTGCTGCTGCAGACACCTCCAGCGCAGCCCGAAGATCTCTGCGGGGATGCTTCGGGTCTCGCAGGTTCCCCAGCCACCAGCCGCACTCACCGGATCGGTAGCTGAAGCAGACTCCCGAGTCCAGGGCGAAGGCGCGAATGCAAACGCCCATTGCCTCCGCTGGGGCGGCAGGACAGCGTTCTGCCCGCCCGTGCGATGCTCCTCCTCGCCGGAGGGGTCTGCCACCGGCCACGCACAGGGGAACAGAAATCACTGCATGGGGCCCCCAAATACTCGACTTTGCCCCGTTAGTGACCCAGAAAATCACCCACAACGCTGCTGCCTCCCGCAGCAGGAGTGCTCCTTTGTTTAAGACGCTTTCTAATGGACGTGCTGCAGAGCCACCATGTGTGCGTTGCTGTGATGCCCACTCCAAAAGCCCTCTGAATATTTGGGGAGCCCAGTACGCTGGCCTCCGCGGTGGGACCCCACTTTGCAGGCCAGGGCAGCAGAGAGGATTTCTAACCGCCGAGGCAGAAAAGGGCTGGTGTCGGCACATGGCGACTTTCTGGGAAGAGGAGTTACCCGTGATAAACCCCGTGTAAGGGAGGGAAGATTCAGGCCTTGTGACCTGCAAAGCAACTCGACCCACGGAGGCTGCGCCTGTATTTTGGCAAGTGGCGTCCTTTTGCGTGAGGCAGGGGCGGCAGCGCTGGGGCTGGGCAGGCAGGAGCAGGACAAAGCCCCCGCTCCCCGCAGCAGCTGGGGCAGGCAGCCCGAGAAACGCAGACGTGGTCGGCGCTTACCGAACCCCCTGGCTGCCCCCCCGCCAGCGGCTGCCCCCGCGCAGCTGCCCGTGCAACTTTTCGGGGGCTAAAACCCGTGCCGCTGCCTCCTCGCTCTTGGCTAATTGCTTTAATGCATCCCGAGGCGCCCGCCCTGCCTCCTTCCCACCAGCGGCTCATCATTTATTCACAGGGCTGAAACCCCCCGAGCAGCATCCCGCTGGCCGTCACGCTGTGGGGGGCTGATGCGGGGCGGCTGGCTGGCCACGGAGAAGGATGACATCATCTTCACGCCGGGAGCGAGGCACGCAGGGCTGGGGGAAAGGCTTAGCCCACTTATCTTCCGACGTACACCTACAATTTTCCCTTTCAATCTCCTTCCAATCTGGCTACTCCCACGTGAGTTACTAATATAGGACACGCAACGGGGCTTCTCCCCGCCTGGCCTATCCTCATCTATTTGANGAAATCCACCCTTCTGCTCCATCTTCACTCAGCCCAGGCTGGTGGAGCTGAGCACGGCTCTGCTGATGCCGGCCGGCAGGACCTGCGGCAGGGCTGGTGCTTGGC
>VXBL01003409.1:1254805-1271249 GCA_013400195.1 Aramus guarauna
GGGGGGCACAGTGGTCCCTTCCCACTCACCCTGGCATAACACCTTCCCGCAGCAGCAGCCCTGCAGGTGCTGGGCCAGTATTGCCCCTGCTCTGGGGAAATCACAGTCCTCAGCCGGCCGGCGAGGCAGGGCGGGAGGGGAGAGGAGCAAAGAGCAGAGAAGGTACTGTTTTCCTCCTGTCCCCTCCTGCAGCCTGTTCCCGCAGCAGGTCCGGGACAGGTGGGCGGTTTTGGGGGACATCGCTCCCTGGAAGAGAGTCCAGGACCCACCGGCATCAAAACTATCCGCAGCCGGACCCGTGGCACGTGAAAAGCTTTAAGAGTCATTCGGCGGGGAACGAGTGGTTAATTACCATGTGCCACCGCTGTTAACCTCTGCAAATAAGTCTAATTATCACAGATTAATGAACAGAGCGCAGGCACATCCAAGGAGCCGTCGCTGAGGGTCTTCCTGGGGCCACATTTCATTATCTTTCCAAGCGCTGCCGTCCTGCCTCCCCCGCCGCCTCCCCCCCCGCCACGTGTCCTGCCGACGCTCTGGCTGGTCCCCGAGAAATGCGGCCCCACAGCTCCTGTGCTGCTGCAGCAGCGGAGAAACCCCGGGGGGGTGTCGGGGAAGGCATGAATTCAGGGTCCCCGATGGCTCCCAGAGCTCGTCCCATGGACATCAGTGTGGTCCTACAAGGATACTCGCACAACAGGGCCATCTCCTCGCATGGTGTTACAGGGATCCCTGCAATGTTTGGGTTGTGCTACCTCAGAGGGTCTAGCTCCTGCAGGCAAATAATCAGATGAGATCCTCCCGTCTGATCCAGGAAAATAAAATAAAATAAAAAAAACCAAACAAAAAAACCCCTAAAGCATGTTATTAGCTCTTGTGGTCACAGGGAAAAGCTCAAGCGAATCTCACAGGCTGAGAAAGCAGACAAAGGAAAAAGAGACCATGGTTATTGATTTCTTTTCTTTATTTAAAAGCCCACTCCTTCCCCCCCTACACCTTACGAGAGCCTGCGGCCGGGCAGGCGGGGGTCCTGGCACGCGCCATGGGAAGGGCAGGGGCAGGGGCAGCCACCTCGTGGGCACAGCTGCGGGACCGGGCTGAAGGGGGCCGGAATGGCAGAAGGCTGGGGATGGCACGGGATGCAGCCTCAAAGCAAGGTACTTCAATAAATGATAAGATTTTACGATCATGTCAGGAAAGCTTAATGCACTTCCAGCATTAAAATAAATAATGAAACTTTTTTTTTTTTTTTTTTTTTTTAGCTATTCTGGCTTATTTTCAGCACTTGCTGAATGGCTGATGCTTTGTTATGGTTGCTTATCCAGCACTCAAGAGCATCTTTTCAGATTCGAACCAATTAGCCCACGCTCACCTCCACGAGCACTGCTACAACACACGCACACGACTGCCGTACGGAGGCTCCCGTGCCAGCAAATCGATGGAGCCTTTTTTTGTTACCCTGCCTGCATTTCAGAAGTTGCTCTCCTTGCCTTGGCGCGGTCTGACGCCGAGAGAGATTCTCGCCAGCAGAGAAAGGGAATCTGGCTGCGGGAACGTGCTGCCTTTGCAATTGCCGTCTGACTGCTCCCGCAGCAGAGCCCCGCTGGCCTCGGCCGTGTCGGGATCAAACGCGTCCCATCGCCTCCCGCGTGGTGGTTTTGCTGCCGAGCAGCGCAAACGCGTCCCCAGCTTCGACACGCTGTCGCAGGGAGGGAACCAGCAGATGCAGAGGAAGCTGAATGTGCAAATGAATGTTAAAATAATTGGAGCCACCATTTCAGACTTGATGAATATGCTGCTCAAATTACAGCTCTGCCTTGAAAACAAAACAAAACAAAAGCCCCAATGAATGTAACATTAATTTAATAATAGTGAAACTTGTAAATAATGTAACACTCATTTAAATGGTTGCTCATGCAAGATCTCTTGAGAGGAGAGTAAGGGACTTTATAATTTTGGGGCGGGATGACACATGTTCTGTAAAACGTGATGCTTTTTTCAGCAGCTCCCCCAAGAGCCGGGGGGACAGTGGGGCCGGGGCCAAGGAGCTCGCAGGAGCCCCCAGCCCTGCCCCCAGCCACACCCCCCTCCTCTCCTCCTCGCCGGCCCCTTGGGTTACCCCGGCACCATCCCACCTCTCCCCATCCCATGGACACCCACGACACCCACACATCTCAGACGCTTCCCCTCCCTTCGCCGCGGCATTTATTTAAATGTTTCTCTTCACCCTTCACCCTCCGCCATGAGGTGGAGTTAAATTCGCAGAAAAATAAGAAATGTAGTCCCGGGCCAAGCTAGCGATTGCAATCAAACCCAGAGAAAAACAGAGCAGAGATACACAATTTGACTCTTTGTCCCTTCAATTTTTTTAAGTTGCCCTTTTTTTTTTTCCCCCTCCTCTTTTTACTGCTCTAAGAGCCTATTACCAGCGTCTACAACTTCCTTTCGCCAAGGACCTCTGGGTTTTTCCCTGCCTGCTTCCTCTGCTTTATTTATTGACATATTCAATAATTCAGAGAAATCTTATTTTAAATGCACAGGGCAGAACTCGCCCCCAGGTTTAAAAAACAAATCCTGTCACGTTTGGCAAACAGCTGCACACAGAAGGCAGGCTTCAAACATATACATCCAAATATGTAAATTCAAAGAATCAATAAATACAGTGGATTCTTTATTTTAATTTTTCATCTGAAAAAAGAAGCTCGTGCGTAACATTATCGTAATATCGCTGTATTGATTTCCTTGCGGTAAGGAGCATCCTATGAGACGTGCCCCAGCAACAAGGCTTCTCCGGGAGTGAAGGTCAGCCTGCTGCCACGAGGACTGTCCGTATACGACCAAAACCGCGTGACGGAGAGCTGATTCGCAGGGCCGGGCTCTAACCTAGCGCTACCAGTCATCCTCGACCCCGGAGGCACCTGAGTGACAGCTGAGGGAAGCCCTTACGCACGGGGCTTTCACGGCACGTCCCAGGGCACCTACGCGCTGCCCCAGCAAAGAGCTGGGGTCTGAGCTGGTGACAGCCTGCGGATCGGCACCCGCCATTCATCTGCCCCGTGGCCTCTGCTGATCCCGTGCACTACATTTATTCTGCTCTAATACGCTATTCGGGAGGTTACCTCTCCGCTTTTCTAGCCTGCAGCGTACTTACTTTTCACTTCTCCGGGGCCCACCGTGTTACACGACCTCACAGCTGACCAGCGCTCTCCAGCCATCACCTGCCATGTAACTGCCCAGGCTTGTTTGTAGATAATTGAGAAAGAAATGTAAACGTGCCAAGATGATTAAGATATACACAGCTGGTGTCACCAGAAACAAGGAGAAAGGAGCAAGCACTGAGTACGTGCGAGAGCAGCCCGTGCTGTTTCATACTGACTCATCCGGGACCGTTAGCCTCCAGATGATGCTCAAGGCAAAGAGGCTGCATTGCAAAACCGCCGGGCTGTGCCTCTGGGATTTCTTCTTGCATTATCATTTTCATCTCACTGCTGTCGGTTATAAAATAAATGTGTACATCAATACAGTAGCGGCAAGCAAGTGTCTGTTTTGAAGAGACGTTGGCATTGTCTTATAAATGTCAGCAGCCGAACAGCAGCGGGCTCCGTCACCTGCTACCATTTCTATCGCTTCCCCTTTATTAAAAATACATATTGACAATAAAAGCTCCAGCTAAAAAAAAAAAAAAAANTCCCCAGAAGAAAGACCTTGCTCTGCTCTTCTTGGGAAATCTTTAAACATGTGCCCTGCGGAATGACCTTACACATCTCCTCCCCTCCCGTGGATGCCATTGAAGTACGCTTTTAAAACCAGGCAGTAAAAAGTGAGGCTCCTGTAAGCAGCTTAATAGCGGTGCTTCTCACAGCTGCCGCAGGAGCAAACGTCTGAGCTTTCCAAACCGCTGCATCTCGTCCAACCTGCCCCGCTCACGGCCACGCCTGCACGTGAGGTCAGCGCGCACGGCACACGGCACACGGCCCCGTCCCCGCGCAGGGCACGCACAGCGCTTGTGCCACAGGCTGCAGGGACGGGCACGGCCTGACACCAACGCCGGACGCTGCTTGCCAAAATTCAAGGGCACTGAGCGTGGAGGGCTGGGCTACCCCTGGCAGAGGGGAGCCGGGCCGGTGATGCTCCTGCAAGGGTTTTGGTCCCCGCTCTGGGCGCGGGCGGTAAGGAGAGGTCGGAAGCTGGGCAGGTCTGGAGGGAATTTATCACAGCTGACCGAAGCACTGCGGACGGCACTGGTATAGTTTTACTATGATATCAGCTTAAATTATTTTTTCCTTTTTGGTAGGCGGATTAATTTTTAACTGAAAATTATTTTTAAAAGTGGGAACCCTTTTCCCTTCTACGTAATACAAGAGAGAGAATTTAGAAAAGCACGCCATGAAAGCAAATCCTTGCCTAAAACCTCACTACTTGAATTGCTGTCTCTTTTTTATTGCTTTCCTTCACCGGGCGCCTCAAGGAAAGAAGGCCAGCGATGTTTTAGGAGGGCGGCTTACTGTACACAGCCCGTTGGGAGCTTCGGACTCTCGCATGTATCTCGGATTTGCCGTGGAGCAGCTGTTAAACAGATGCTGGCCATGCCTGCAGTTTGCATCCCTTTACACCTCTCTACCAGGGAACCAGAAAGCTGCAAGTTCCAACACCTTCGCAGTAACCCCAAAGAAAACACATTGCTCTGGAACGCGAGCACGTGAGCACTGCCACGTAAACGTCAGTCACCGTGAATCCCAAACATTGGCCATTTGTAAACTACCCGACTGCAAGTCAAATTGTTTTATGGTTAGAGGAGCATTTAATATACTATGAACATTTTAAAGTTAGCATTTTGTATTCAGAGTGATTAATGGCACCATATTGTATTTCAATTACTACGAGATACTTCCCCGTAATAAACGATGGCAATAATATTCACATTAAGTCAATAAAAAGCATCTTCAAAGTGTGATGTATAAGTGCCATTATCACAGCCCAATGTGAAAGCATCATACAACAAGTGAGCAACACTGGTAGCAGAAACCCCAGCACCCAGAGGCAGATGTCTGTGCGAGGCAGAGGTATTGCCCTCTGGCTTGGGAAGCCGTACCAGGCTGCGCGTCGCTGCAAGGTACAACTTCATAAACTCCGGCCTGGGAGCTGACGAGATGGGGACGGTGAGCACGGACGTCCTCCTGTCATCTCCTACGCACTGCGGCTGATAAGAGCTACACAACAGGTCACACCAAAGCCTTTCATCCTCTTTTTCTTCTTCCACGTGAAACCTCGTTAACTGAAAAGGCAAAATATTTTTGCTCATACTGTTTCAACCTGCTTACTTGCCTTTTAATTACTAGCACTGATTTAACTTGAGTGCCTAAGAGCATACCGACTGGGTACAGCTGCTTTCTACCGCCTCGCACTTAGAAGATAGTTGCATTCTCCATCAGGAAGTGGAAAACTAGAAAAAAAAAAAGTTAATTCAAAACCAAGAAAATATTTAATTTCAATAAACAGTGAATTGTTTTATCTTGGCATCTTAATTTTGGTTCATTTGACTAAATAAAAAGACACTTGGCTTAGATGTCAAAACACAACAGCATGTATCGAAAATTAGATACAGTATTAAATACCATCTAGAAAAAGATAATGATAAATTAATAACTGTTATGAACAGTCTATTTATAGCTAGCAGAAAATGTAGTAAAACGAGAAGGTGGAAGTAAAACATTTTTGCATCACAGAAATGACAATTCTGTCTCTGTCAAAACAAGACATTTCACCATTATCAAAACAAACCAGAAAAGCCCAAATGATTCACTTTGACTTTTCTGTTGAAAATTATGTCCAGATTGGCACGTCCTCACAAAATGCCTCAATTTCACAGAAAGTTGCATGCCCTTTGGATGAAAATTGACTTCTGCTGGAGACCTTTGCAGCCATTCCCGCTAAAGGGCTCGGCAGAGAAGGTGCCTCTGGTCACACTCGGCACCTCTGTCCCTCTGGTTAAGGATTCGGGCCCCCTGCCTGAGACCCGCACACTCCCTCCGCTCAGTGGAGGCTGGACTCAACAGTCCCCCTGTTTCTAAGGTAAAATATAAGGAATTTTGTCCCCCCACTCCACAAAAATAAAGGCTCGCCCTTTGGCGCGACCACTAAGAAGCAACAAGCAAGGCATTGATAACAGCGGCATTTATAAAACTCTAGAAGGATTTTTTTCTTTTTTTCTTTAAAAAAAAAAAAAAAGAAAAGAGAGAGAGAGAATAAAACATTTTTCTTTGCAGGTCAGCTTTAACGCACCTGGTGTAAGGATTGCAGGAGAGTAAGGAAATCTCGGAGGGAGCCATTATCCGTAGATCACTGCCCAGGCAGACCATAACGGCCTCTCCCAAGCTATTAGAGGCAATTGTTTCAATAAGCAATCAGTGGCAAGACAAATGGCGATGCTCCTCCAGACTTCTGCTGGTCTAGTGGGGGGGGACGCAGCCTCAGACGGTGGGTCCCCAGGGGATGGGAGCCCCCGGCCTCACCGCGGCGGCTTGGCTGGCGAGGGCCGTACCGGTGCTTGCCGCGCAGGCAGGGGCTTGCCTAGCAGTGTTTCCCCACGCAGCCGGACCCGTGGTGGCTGGTGCCTTTCTGAGGCCGGGTGGCTGTAGCTGCCTGCCGTGGCCACAGGCACGTGGCTTCTGCAGTCCTGCATGGAGATGCCACCCCCAATATACACCACGCCATTGCACCGCGACCACACAGCTGCAGCCCCGCACTACAGACTGCCTCTGCGCTGGTTTATAAATCCCTGACATTATGAACAGTGGCTTTTATTAAATCAAACGCTTAAACAACTGAGATCCAGCTGGAGACCCCAGCACTGCCTCCTGGTGCTGCAGCAACCGAGGTCTGCGGTGGTCCTGCACAGACACACGGGGTGACCGTGTGCGCTAAGCTGAGGACCACGTTGTCCTCACCACAGTGCCTGCTCACGTGGGGGCTGGGGGCATCTTCACTCAGTTTCCCGCAGCCAGCGAGCGCTGCGCCTGGGAACACGCTCCATGTCAGCCATAAGGATCAACTCACCCCAGTAACATCAAAGTAATTTTATTAACTGTCTGCTCTGCTCTGAAAAAGAAAATACCAGCTGCTTCAACAAGCCTGTATTTAAGGTTTTCTTTCCAAAGACCACTTTATTTTGAACTCCTAGACTTCTCTACCAGCTTGTCCAAAGCAGGAACAAAGTACGTGTGACAAATACAGGGGCCGTGCGCCCTGACACACGCTCTGTCCAAGCCCAATTTCAAGTGGAAATTACCGGTAGAAAACAAAGAAACCTCCATAGTTTATCAGTCCTAATCCAATTAATGCTAATAATGTAGGTTACTAATTACAGTACATAGCTCTCTTCGACACAAATCAAACTTGTACTGCTTACTGTACAGCTGAGAGATGGAGGCAGACGCAGCAGTAAAACACAAGTTGAGTCTCCAGGTCAAACCAGGCCATGCCCTGACCATATTGTTCCTCGCTTTTTAAGTTTCATATTATTCATTTCTTGAAACACATGTTCCTACTTAAGCCAATGGGAAATTTGCCATTGACTTCAAAGGGACCCGGAGCGAGCCCCTGCAGCAGTGGCTCTCCTTAAGGAGAAGGACTGCGCATCCCCAGCTTTGGCAGGGCTCTAGCAGTCCCACCGGCTTATAAAGTCACGGTCACACTTAACACCACAAGTGCTGGGTGAAAGTTTTTGCAGGAATACTGTTGGGTGAATTTGTGCAGAATTCAGCGAATAAGTTCATAAAAATAATTAAAAAAAAAAGCATGCTGTAGTAGCCCCGTCCAGAAAGGGGTGAGTCACGGTGTCTCAGGGTGCTGTCTGCGGCAGGGCTGCACACTTGAAAACTACAAGAGGGCAGAGGTTCGGCCCCCACATTCAGCCTCTCTGGATGGCCCTTGCAGAACCCAGGTCTGCCCGGGGTGGAGGAGCCGAAGGGTGGGAAGTTTGCAGCCCGGGCTTTTCCTTCTCGCCCGCACAGTGGAGGGCTCATTCCCCAGCAGAGCGGTACTGAGCGCAAGGGCAAGGCAGCGTTGTATGTCACCCATCCAGGCCAAGCAAGCCCTTGTGACTCCCCTGTCAAAAACCAAGTGATGTCTTTGTGCGTTGCCATGGAGAAAAAGTGATGTCAGGGACCGAGGCAGCCACTGAGCCTGCTCGCCTGCTTCCAAGAATCTGCAAGAGTTTCTGGAGAGACACGTGTTTCTCTCTTCCTTCGCTCCTCCAAGGCTCTGCCTCTCCGTCTCCCAACTCTTGGTTTCAGAAATCAGGAGGGATCCACCAGGCACGACAAGCACCCGCCTTCTGCCTGGCAAAGCTGTGGCAGGAATGATGGCACCCACAAAACGGCTCTCAAGGCAGGGGGCTGCAGAACAAGACTCAGATCTGCTCAGCTACCACTTATCACCCATACGGCCGCTGCATTTCTTTCCTTGGAAAGAACAACGTCCCAGCTCACCTTCTGCAGGTGATCTCCACTTTATAAAATTATTTCCCTCACCCCTTATAAAATAATCTCTGGTAACAGCCACTGATGGCAGGAATTGCTATGGGTAGAAAGGGCAGGGATGACAAACTGCTGGCTACCCTGCTGAGCGCTGCCCCAGAGGAAAGGACAGGTCAGCAGAGCTCCCTCAACTCCCAAACCGAGGTGGGCAGCCAGGAGTCTTCTCCAGCCACGGACGGCTCTGAGGGAGCAGGTGTGATAGCTACAAGCCAGTCGCCCCGCTCATTAAACTGCAATTTGAGAGGATACAGGGTTTATTCTGGGTTCTGACCTGCTTTGTGACTTTGGGCTAAGCTTTGCCTCTCACATTTAATCCATGAGCTCTTACATTGTGCAACCACCACCCGCAATGAATGGAGCACTCTCGGTGTGCTACTGCCTTTCTATGAGCAGCCAGGTATCCATCTGACTCACTGACGCAGTCTGCATCACGGGCCAAACGGGTATGACGTGCTCCGCTGAGCGCTGCTCACGCTGCAGACAGAACCACGCAGACCCTCAAGGGAAGTCAAAGCCGAGGAACAAATACTGTGGTGGAAGAGAGGCCCGGAGACTGACTTTCCCCTCTTGAACGACATCCATTTTCCTTTCAGCAGTCCACAGCCCAGCAGACGAGAGCTGATCCCCCAGGAGAGGTCAGCAATATTTTTAAAAGACAATGTCTGCAGGGCCTCGTTCAAAGGTCTGTCTTCAAGAAGGGTAAGGGCTGAGAGAGGGAGAAGCCCTGGAAGTGCAGCTGGCGTTGGGATGGGAAGGGGCAGCCCAGGGGAAGAGCTGTTTCTGCCTTGTTTCGTACAACAGCAGTCCCCAGAGAGAAGCTCTTTAAAGGGGGAAAAGCTGCGACGCCCAGGTGATGCCCTTGTGTCACACCAGGAGCACCCGACAGATAAAACAGAGCAGGGACTCTAGCCCGGGGCTGAATTTGGCTCTAGTCTCTTTGTATGAAGCCTGGTCACTGCTGTGAGCGTTTGTGCCAAGACAGGTATTTTATTCTTCATGCACCTCCGTTCAGAAGCATGAGAAGCTGGTCAGCAGGCGAGCAGCACAGCTGGGACACCTGCGTGCACCCAGCACGACTCGCTTTGGCAGGCAAGCCTGGAGCTTTGGCTTGCTTCCCTGCACTCCAGCATTTCCTTATTAATTCACACATCCGCGCTTGACTGCGAGAGCCACGTCTTCAGCAGCTTCTCGTAAGGAACAGGACTAAGAGAAACCTCAAGAGGATGTGAAAACAGCACAGTAAGAGTCTTGCAGCTTTCAGCCAAAGACAGGCTTTGCTTTGAACGCATTGCATTTCCTTCATCTGCAAAAAGTCTAGGGAGGAAAAACCCAGCGACGGTGCTCTAACCCATGCCTTTTGGAGAACCTTCTCCTTCCCACAGGTACCAAGTGCCGCAGGTGTTTGCTGCGGTGCCGCAGAAGAGCTGTGCACAGCAAGCCCCCTTTGCTGCGTGCGCTACCTGTGCTGCGATGACAGCTCTTCTTAAAAGGGCTCTTGCTGGCTAAAGCCAGGACAAACCAACGCTTTGTCCAGAGTAATATGTGTAATAACACAAACCAGTCCCCAGTTACCATCTGCTGAACCATGCCAGTATCCTCCTATTTTATTGTAAGGTTTCCTATAAATTACCTGAGCGTAATCCAACTCGGCCATTAAAAGGCCACCACCTCGGAAACGCAGCACAAAACCGAGCCTTTCCCACGTCGGCTGACAGCCGCACAGCACCTCCCAAGGCTGCTGGGACCCCCCTCCCAGGCCACTCTCCGGCAGCGGTGCCGCACTGCCAGCGGCACCAGCCCAGGAAGGTCTACAGAGCGGGCACCTCAGGGGGAAGCTGCAAGAGTCCAGGCTGAGCCCGAGACACAGAGGTCTTCCTTGCAGCTCATTATTATTTATTATTTGTACCGTAGAAGTACCTGAGAGCCTACTAATATGATCAGAGACTGTATGTCAGATGCTGAACACCGACAGAATAGCGATGATAACTGCCCTTGCCAAGAGGTTCAGAAACATACAGATCAGTTTGGGTAGAAGGGAGGACTTGAAACACAGCAGAGGGAGTGGGTAGATCCAGATGGGTTCAGAGCTCTCGGTGGCACCTAAAGAAGATCGTGTTTCCCACTGGTAACTACTGGTAGGGTCGTACTTATATAGGGTATACCCATACTTTGATCCATCACCACCCAGCTCTGAGCATAACGCAGTGCTCTCCTGGACAGCACTGCTTTGTGTTCCAGCTTTGAAAACTGGGAGACAGAGACTGATCTTAACGTGAACAGCCACAGCCATAAGGTAAAAATTATTACAAGGAATACAAAAGCCCTAGAGCACATGAACAAACCACAGCAGATGAAGACTCCTTCCCCAAAGTGGGAACCCAATCCTGTTACGTGCTGAGTGCGTTTGGTGCCTTTCCAGCACAGGGAGTCAAAAGCCTCCAGGCCAGATCCAGATCAGGCCCGTTCAGCTACCATTTCTAACCTTCCCTTGAAGCGCTGGGCTTTGTTTTCTCTCTCAGCCCAGAGAACTCAGCTGGATAATGTTTCCGCTTCAGGATGGCACATCCTGCTTTCCCACCAAACATCTTTTGTGTCTGGCCAGTGATCAACTTGCAAAGTCCACTGAGACTTTGAGATGCCCTAAGCTATGATTATGGGCTAAACCCATTCATCTCCAATCCTGGAGGGTGCTCATTAGCTGCCCTGCAATTAAACCCATTGCAATGTCCGCAGGGCACTGATTTGAAAGGGCAGGGGAGCCAAATGGTGCCTGTTTTTAGGAAGGAAGGGAGGCACAGGAACCTGCTGTGCCACACTCTGGTGTCCCTTTCCCTTGCTGCAGATTTGGGGAGCAGCTTGTGGCTCACTGGAGGCCAGGAGGCACCTCCACCCACACAGGCCCAGCACGGAGATACCACCACCCTGCTTCACAACGCGTCCTTCCCAGGCAGAGCCAAGCGCCGGTGAGGGTGATGGCTGCGAGCTACAGCCGTGCTGCTCCCGGGGGTGGAGACGGGAAGGGAAACCACCCTGTGCCTTTGGGCTGCACCTTCAGAAGGAAGCATGAAATACCAAACTACCCTCCAGGTCACTGAAAACCTGGTGTGCAGGGATGGGAGAAGGATGTGGGGCCAACAGAAGGAGCTTTCTCTGGGAAACTGAGGTCTGAGGAGGAGGCAAGAGGTTGGGAGGGTGGGAGGTATCCAGCTGGAAGGGAAATGGGGGATGTCTGGGGCCTGCACAGAGATGCTTCACGCTAGGAGAGGAAGTTGTCTTTCAGCAGCTTGATGTCTGTTGGGGTTTTGGTTCTCATCAGACATGGACACAGATGCACAGGCACATTGGGTATTGGGAAGTGGCAACTCTGAACAGCAGGGTGGCTTTTGAGCTCTCCTGCTGCGCCTCTGGCAGCCTCTCCCAGCCATGCCACCTGGCTGTAAACCACTGCCACGAGTCCTCCACTCCCTCGGCAATAGCTTTCTGCATCCACTCCTGGAGAGGGTGCAGCTGCAAATCCAAGCACGCTCCAGTGGGCTTCCCAGTGCTCTTCCTCCCCTTCGCACTTTGCAAGGCTTTACAATCAGCAGCAGCCTCAACACTAGCAACCTGCAGGCACAGCCTCTTCCTCTCCAGGCACAGCCTCTTCCTCTCCAGGAGGGACGCTGACTGAAGAACCAACACCTTTGAACATCCCTGTTGCAGGTTTTAAGCACAGGAAAGTTGTATTAGCTCTCCATTTGAGATGGGGAAAGGAAGAGATGCAGCTGGCAGCCTAACATGGAGATGTGATGGTAGAAGAAACTGATAGCCTAGACACCTGGAGAAAGTACTTTAACACTTTTGTTGACTACAGAGGAGACCACGAGCTTTAAAATTTATCAGGAGCTGTGTAGCTGTTTCACTGGTACCAAAAGGAACGTATCCAGTGAAATGTTTGAACTAAAAATTGATATAATACCCAATGGCTTTATGGCACCTTGTCACTGCCCAAACCAGAGCAGTGAAACACAAACCCAACAGGCAAATCAGCCTTCCCTGTCAGGTCCCCACTATGCACCCCTTGCCATTGCTCCTGGGGGCAGTGGGGCTGGAAACATCACAAGGGAAAGCAATCAGAGTGACCAAAATTGTGATTTTGCGCACACCAGTGGCTTGCAGAGACCCAGCCAAGTGCAGGGGGTGATTCTGCGCTCCCAAATGGAGAATGTAGAAGAGGTTGTTGCCAGAGGTCCTGGGGCAGGCAATGAGAAATTCAAGCTCTTCCCAGAAAACACTGAAGTCACCTCTCCTCTTCAGAAGAGCAGAAGGAGCAAGGAAATTTTCTTTCCTTTCACTAAGACTAACCACTCCAATTGCCCCTCGATGCCAAAAATACAACTCCCTCTCTTTTCTGGGTGCCAAGACCAGCAGCGGTATTGCACAACCAGCCATACCACCTCCCTGCATCTTCCCAACACTTCAGCAAGTCACAGGAATGAAGTTTGGGGCTGGCCTAAAAAATCCTCTCCCCATCCAGGCTATTCTCTTTACCCAATACAGGACAAGTCTGTGCTATGGCTGAAATGCCCGTCCTTACTCCCTGCAGGTCCAGCCTGCACCCTTTGCCTGAATTTCTGTGTAGTCCTCTGTGCCCTTGAGCCCAGCTGTGTAGCAGTGGGGAGGTATTGCTCCTCCTCCACGTCCGATTGCGTTGCTCTCCACGATGGATGGTGTGGTTCAGCCGGAGCAGGGAAAGTGGCTATCTGCCAAGCGTTAAGGTCAGTACAGCCCGGGAAACAAAAGAGAGCTTGGCAGAAACTGCCTTCCATTACCTCTGGGTTAGCACAGGTAGATGCTACCTCGGGTGCTGGACCGACAGCATTATACCCAGCGTATCACCACATTCATTTTTTGTCTAGACTTTTCTACTTCTGCCAAGTGACAGCCCCATTCTGCTTTCTCGACTGACCTCCAAAGCAAAATACCCAAGACAATAAAAATGCAATGTCTGCCTGGAAACCACACAGGCAAGCGGCCAGATCTGTAGCCCAGCTCCTCACCTCAAGGCTCACAGCCAAAATCCTGCCCTCAGACACAATTCCTCCTGAAGCCAGCCAGAGCAGCAGACCAGCATCTGCTCACCGGATCTGGCCATCAGTTACAGCGCAACCTGGGCACGGGCCGGGCTCTTTGCTGGTGTAAAGCAGCTGAGCTCCACAACTGAGAACAACCTTCACCCTGAGGGTGGAGAAGTGGTTGTTCCCACAGGACATGCCTTTAGCAGAAAATTCAAGATAAAATAAACAAGTAGAAAGATTTCAATTGATTCAAATGAGAGCTACCCAGTAGCAAGCAGAGGTGACTGTCACAGCAGAGGGGACTCCTGGGCTGCCTGTACACACCGAGCTTTGCAACAAACCAAAGCATGAGCAACCCACAGCTTGCACGGGCCAGGTCCCCTCTCACACCAGTGTTAGAGGGGAGCTTGGACATCAGCGCACTAAACTTTCTACATATTAAAATGGTAGTTATGCTAAATGAGGACAGTAGTACCAAAATGTTTTTCAGCCACAGGAATCACAGAATTTGAAGACAAAAATGTGTAAGCAGCTCATACCATAAACCTTCACTGCTTTTGTCCTCTACGTCCTTGCCTAGGTCACAACCAGCCTCTGCGTATGCATACGGCCTTGTTCTGACAAGCTCTTTTAGGATAAATGTTTATTGAAAGCTTTTTCTGAAACAGGTATTTTTTGCATAACCCTCTCTGTACAGGAGCTTTGTTATGATAACCAAGTGCTGCCTCTTTCCAGATCTGACCACCATAGTCCAGCTGTCTCCTCTCCTGCCCTTGAGTTTTCCCTTCCCAAGGTGCCCAGGAAAGGCACTGCTTTGCCAGATCAAGGCACGCTTGGAACTGGTAACGATGGTCTGTAAGACCTCTCCAGCAGTCCTCGCTGCGCTAACCTTGCCTCTCATCTTCCCACTAACACATACATTTACACACTTATGGGTGTATTTATGAGAAAGGGCAGTTTATTATTCACATCCAGCCTCACACCTAGCTTTTCTGCTAAGCTGAAGGTGCTGGAGATGGTGCCGTTTGAGACAACCTGCGGCTCCCTAGGTGAGGGCTGGGAAAGAGACAAGCATCGTTTTCACAAGCAGCTCACAGGAGACAGCCGCCTTCAAGTGAGCTCTGCCTGGACTGTGCAGACCCGCAGCCTCAGGGTCAAAGCCTGCACAACAGCTCCCACCAGCCCTCCCACTGCTTCTGGAATGCAAGCACCCAAACAAAAATGTTTTTACAGAGGTGAGACCATTTAAGAAAACTGCTTATGCCCAGTTTCTCTTGATTACTGCAGTTCCTTTGGCAACAGCTTCATTTCCCCCTTTCCCTCTAAATTTTGACTCCTCAAACTAGAGTGCAATGCTTACTCTGCTTTATTCTAGTTACAGCAATGTTGCTGGCCAGCACCTACAAGAATTTGAGGTTGGTGCAGCCATTATCTGGGCTTTCTTTAGAGGTTTGTTCTGAGCAGCTTTCTTCAAACATGTCTTTCAAAATTGTTATCATGGATCCAGTCTTGGAAAAGGCAGTATGTCTTCATCACCCCGAAAGAAAACATACCACAAACTAATTATCACTGGTGATTTTTGCTGCATCATGCTTTCACATCAGTCGGAGTGGGTCACTTGGGACAAGACATGTACACTAGTTGCCTTGCACCAATTTACACCAGCTGAGGCCTGGCCCAGGCACTCTCACCTGGTTGCAGAAGGAAGACAACAGCAGATAGAGACATCTCCGTCACCTAAGGCAAGAAAAGCGTGGTGCAACTGCTCTGAAGCCAGATAGCTTAACGAGCCCTGGCAGCATCTACTTGCCCTGATACCTGATGTAACTCACGCAGCCGACAGCCCACCGTACGAGGGCACCGGGGAGATGCTCATCCAGCAGCCTGATGGCTAGATATGGCTCTGGCAATGTAACAGTCGGGGCTGCAGGGCCCTCTGAATTTCAGGGCAAAGAGAACTTACTTATTCTATTACTGGACCCCCTCCCCCCCATCCTGAAGTGAGCACACTCAGTTCTGCAATCCTTCCAAAAGCAGAAACGCAACTGCACCCAGTGCCAGAGCGGTTTTGGGGAAGCTCTGCACCACACTAACCATTTAAGGTCAAGCAGCTCATTAGCCAACCCAAACCAACGCTCCCGGAGGGCTCAGCTCACAGCTAAGCCCGGTTAAATGCCACAACAGATGCCTTAATAAGCACAGGAGCAGTTCTGGAGATACATCCCGGCTGGACTACCGCTCAGCACGGCCCATGCCTCACAGCCTGGGCTGCTGCAGCCTCACCGAGCCTGCGCTCCTTCGGCCGGCTGCTCCTGCTCAGGGCACACTCCCACTCTCGCCCCTTCCCGCACCCCCATCAGCTCTGCATCTTTCCTAGCCATCTGTCACAGAGAAACGGGGAAAAAAAACCCCAAAAAACCCCGCTTTTCTCGGTCCGGCCACCCTGTGCCCCCGCGGACGGTAGCGCCGGTGGCCGGAGCGCGGCGCAGGGCTGCGGGCAGGGCGGGCTGCTCGGCAGGCACCAGGTTCGCGGCCTCACGGCCGGCGGCCGCCCCGCTCAGCGCCCCCACACGCCCCGCAGCCTCTCAAGAGCGGCGGTTTGTCCGCCGAAACCGGTAACGGTAGACGCTCGCGCCGCACTCTGCCGCTGCCGCGCGCCTCGCCGCCCCTTTATATAGCACCCTAAAAATAGCTCGCCGCGCGCCGCCTCGCGGGCCGCGGGGAGGAGGCGGGAACCGAGCTGACGGCCAATCGGCGCCGCCGTCGGCCGCCGGGTGCCGCCCCCAGCGCCCTGAGCGGCGTCGCCATTGGGCGACAGTGACTTCAGACGCGCCGCGGGCCCGCCCTCCC